>OMNW01010307.1:33161-51412 GCA_900303245.1 Selene dorsalis
CTGTTCCCTCAGTTGTCAGACAATGATGTCATTAGTTTTTGAATTTGCATAATACCACCCCTACCTGTGAGTACTGGTACCAGTAGAAAGGGTGTGGCAGGGCGGGGCTAGCAGTGGGTCATTAGCATTTAAAGGGACAGGCACTGAAACCAGCCGTTGGATGAAAAGAGCTGTGGTGTTTGATCCTTGGGGGATTTTGACTGAAGCATGTCACAGACATGTCTTTAAGACACCTGGGAACTGTTTTAATTCATGGTAAAGTGGCACAATATGTCTCCTTTAAAGTAAGGCTGGGCAATGCAAAAATGCATCTGCAAAAAGTTATCTCACAATACAAAATAATATTACCAATGTTAACCATAGAAAACACTGTGCTGATGTTCAGACCGATTCATTGACAGCTGCACGTTACCATCAACAGCAGGTAACACATTTGTAAAACGATGAATGATCGTTCCTTTGTAGAGCAAAAGATGTGCAGAATAAAGATCTAACTGAGTTAAAAAACAGCTCCTCTGGCTCCTCTTACCCGCGGATACAGGACGCATTACTGTTTACACTGTGGTCACAATATGTCACACATCAATGATATGAAGGCATGCAGTGCATGATATAAAGCTGCTTCTTCAAGGATAGGAGTTTTTCATATTTCACATTTCATATTTTTTAATGATAAATCATCCCACAACATCCTGACTCAAACAGAATGCACTGCGGCACTAACTGTAGTTCGCTGTGATTGGTTCATCGCCGTGTCTCTTGGGCGGGAAAGTAAGGGACTAGTGTTGATGTGTCCATGATGTGAGCCCTACAGACGATACTACAACCTTAGCTTTGACAGATCATCAACACGTTCTAATCATTCACAATCTATAATATCATCATATAGCCCACCCCTAACGTAAAGGTAACTCAGGCTAAGCAAAAGGGAACAACTGTCAGTTTTGGGGTTAATCTGAATGTATCTGTATCTCTGAGCAGGAACTTTTCTACAGTTCAGTACTTTTGGTGTAAACGTGGCTCAGTAGACACTGGTCTTATTGTATTCTGATCGGCATCAGTCTCAGTCAAGTATAATTGATGGGGTTCATTTCTCATTACGAGTGCTTTTGCTTTGGGGCTGTCCAAGGTGCTGCCTGCAGAGACCTCAGTAACAAGCATGAGGACCCTCTTATGGTCCAGCTCTCCTGCGGAGTGGCATGTGGATGACTTTGCTACAAAAACCCCAAGGTTGCTGCCGGCCAGCCTGCCTTCATTAGCAGAGTTAACCTTCAAAACCTACTGCTGCCTCCTGCTCTGCCCTCAGGTCTGTTATGGCTGAGAGGAAGCTGGAGCAAGACTTGTGTCAAATATACTGTCAACGAGCTAAACAGGAACAGCTTGGACACAGACAAGTGGTGGACAAGAACCCCGCTGGGCAGAGGAAAGTTTGCTAAACACTACAGGAAGTTCAGAGCCTTCCCTTCAAATAAAACCATCTCCTGTTTGTCTTAGTTTCAAGCTAAAACTTTAATTTGATAACATGCAATCAGGGAACTAGCTGAATGAGGACCCAATGCAGAAGAGAGAGAGAGTTGAGCTGTGGCTGTAGCACCAGTGCTGCTGAGTGAATGGCAGCGTTTACAGGACTCCTCTGTAAGGTAATGTGGCAGTAGTCTCTGATCATGGTTTCATGATGCAATTTTTGGATTAGTGGTCACTGGAACCAAAAGCCATCTGCAATATGGCATGGATGATATCACTACATGAAAGAAGAAAATAGCTGTTCTATATGTATTAGATATACGCAGTAATCCTGATGCCTCCCCTCCATCTTGCACTGGTTTACCTTTCCCTGAGGACCACACTCTTACTATGAAAAAGGGGAAGTATTATATGACCTGAAACTAACTCAAAGAAGCTGTGGAATTTGTCAACATGGATATGTGCTGATGCCAAATGATAGGGGCTGGTCTGAATCAGCCTTTTGGAGTCTAAATTCATTAAATACAAAGAAGACCAGCACTGAGTAAAAGACCCAAAAGTCTAATTCTTCTGATTATTGATTTATAACCTTTAGTCCAAAGATTTGTCTTTCAGTTCTCTGTAACAGTGACATTTCTTCACGCTCATCTGGAGAAACTCAAACCGAAAATGAAGTGAGACCTAAGGTGAGGCCAGCTCACCCAGGTGTCACACCTTTGTTTCCTTCATTTCCTCTGCAGAGTACCCTTGTGCTCTGTGTGAGGCTGTTTAACGCCTCCCCCTCCCTCTGCCGGCCAGAGGCTTGATGAGGTCCAGATGTGCTCCAGATGAGACCCACATCTGACACAAGGATATGAGAGGACCCAGAGACTCAAAGAGCTCCATCAAATCGCCGTAGGTTCTGCTCAAATTGATTCCTGAGATGTTCTACCATGGATGCTTTGATAAAATAACAAGAGCTTGTTGTATTTACTACAATACACTAATGCACAACTTTGTTTTTTGCCCAGTTCTTTTTAAAAACCTCATAAACATTTATTATCTTACTGATATTTCTTCATCTAATAAAGATATATCATGTAAACACTCCCTCTTATTATGTGCTGTGGTCAGGAGTTTTTATTTAACCTTTATTTATCCAGGAAAAAGATCCATTGAGATTAACAATCTCTTTTCCAAGGATTTCCGGCCAAGATATGTCTCTTCCATTTGTTGCATCAGTAAAATAAAAAAAAATGTTGATACAAAACTCATTAAGTGATTCATTAGGTGTCCGGGTAATGCCAGAACCATTTCTTATGATTCAGTTCTGTGCAGCATGTGAACAACACAGCTTGTTCATCCATTTTCTTCATACCTCATTAATATTGGTGCATTATCAAGACATCAATTAGAGCGATCTAACTCAGAAGTAAAATCTGGCTCATGCAACTTTAACCTGGCTTCGCTCACTGTGTTTATATGATACTGCTTGGTCACAAAGAACCTTAATATCACACGTATTGCTCATGTCTGTGGATTGTGGGAGGAAGCTAGAGAACCTGGAGAGAACCTACACCTGGGAATCTTCTTGTTAAGATTGGCCCATTTCATGATATGATGGGGGAAAAGTGTGCTTCAGTATGTGTGTGTGTACGTGTGTGAGTGTACATGGATGTACAGTATATAGGACCTTATATAGGACCTGTTATGATGTTAACATGTGTAAACCCTGACTATATGGCACAGCACAGACAAAGCTCGCTGCTAGTAGGGAGGGCTCCCCATGGCAACAGCTGCATGATGTCAGATGCTAAGTGGAGATTGGACAGATGTGGTGATTTGAAGTATTCAGAAGATTAAGCCTGTAGTCTACAGAGAAATCAGAAACATTAACGAGATATGATTTAAGCCCCCACTCTGTTCTGTTTTGTTTTTTTTAGCTTGATAGGAAGACAAAACAGGTGGAAAAAACAACTGAGAAATGTGAATACTCAAATGGGCAGTTTCAGACAATACATGACTTCTTCATGTGGAATTCAGTCACTTGATATGTCAGACAAAGTTCTGATGACCTGGTTGTTATCAGTGAGTGGAACTTTACAGGAAACATCCGAGCACCTTTTGCGTTGCTTTTGCACTGGTGCAGGTCAGAGGGTGTCTAACATGCTTAAAATCCACTCACAGATCATGTGACTTCTCACACGTTTGACAATCCTTGGGAAGCTCCACGGACAGTCTATTGAACAGGATTAGGGACACATACTTACAGCTAATTGCCAATAATTCCCGTGTGCTGATTATGTGTGTCTCAGGCTATTGCGTCAGGGAAATGGATCCCATGACAGAGTCAGTTTTACAGACATGAGGATTAACCAATGCAGCGGGGGTAAAGGCAGCCTGATTTATCCAATTATCTTTTCTTTGTTGAGACATTTCTCATAACCCTCAGGTTCAAGCAGCGGGACAAAGAGAACGAAGCAGCCCTTGTCTTGTGCAAGAAAATATAATAAACATATAAATTCAGGTCACTCAAATCAAATAAATATAATTTTTCTCTAACTATGCAAACTTGCCCTATTAAGTTTTATGTTTTATTTACCCAGGTTTTGGGAAACTTACATTTCCTGCTACGGCACTATGATAAGTGGAATTTCATTTGTGGTTCTTAAGCATCGAAAAATGACATTTGAAAAACTCAACAGCAGCGTGTCTCTGCAGAAACAATGCCCCAGTTACTCAGCACAAACCACAGACCACACTGTGAACAGTTTTTGTTGGAACTTCTTTCCACAATGAAAACGGTTCACAGGGAGGTTCCTGCTGTGGTTTCCTTCTTATTTTTTAATCTTGTTTTGCATTAGTTTCTTATTAATCTTGATTACATTTGCACTTAAGCTCTGGTTAAATGTTGTTTTGCAAACTCATGCAACAAAATATATGTTTCTCAAAGGACTGTGTTGCTTGTAAAGTCACTTCTGGTGCACTGGAGATGGTGTGGGGTTTGTGGTCAGTGAATAATGATGAAGTGAAAAACAGTGACTGCAGCACACACAGAGCTGGGCCTGTTCTTCAGGACTCTCATTCAAAACTTTCATGAGTTTAAACTCAATACATAGTTCAATACACACAAGCAGTGTGTAGTAGAAACATATCACTTTGAGGTCATATACTTTCTTCTTATGTGAATCTTTGTACAGTTTGTAAAACATTACATGAGTCTGTTCTTGGGTTGATGCACGGAGGAGGAGCTCTGCATGTTCCTTTTTGTTTGGACTTGCATGTGGTGATGCCTCTGTGGCCGTGTGCTGTTGTGTTTGGCACTGAGGAGCCACAGAAACTTAATCCTGTGTTGCTCTTTTATTTGACCTGAATAAAAAAAAATCACCTGTCTCCTTCAGGGCAAAATGTCTGAGTCACTATATCAAAGGGATAGACTGATGTGGGGTTACGTGAGGTTCTCATGTGTCTGAAGCACGTTTTTTTCTTGGTGTAGGTACACACTCCGTCTGCTGACTCTGCGGTATCTCACTGGTGGAGCCGAGTGAGTTGCAAATGTAACGGCTGCACTTTGATATGATCGAGCTCTTGCTGCACCATGGTTTTTATTTGTGTCAGTTTTCAGTTGGAGTTTTAGTTCTCACCTTTGGGCTATAGTGCAATTTTATGTAATATGTATACATACATACAGCTGTATGGATGTATGGGTGAAATTCGGGGCAGGGGGATTCACATGATCGTGCCCCCTCCCTCGTCCCGTCCCGTCCCGTCCAGACACAGTGGAAGAATGAGACCAACGTGTTGATCCGTACAGTTGTGCTGTTAGTTATGGGATGTTTGCTGCTAGCATGCAGCCTGACGTCCAACTTTCCTTCGTGCACGATGCCAATTCTTTCCTGCAAACTTTGAAAAACGCTTTGCTTGCATGATCTGGTAAGGCTGGAGTAATCCACAGGTATTTCCCTCTGGGTACCTGCAGAGATGTCAGGTCCCTGGACACCAGCCTCCATATCAACTATGAAATGAAAATTATTTGGTTATCAATTTGCACCACTGCTGTACACAATTTATAAAACTATAACAGCCATAATTCGTGTAGGAACAGCTGCAGCCAATGGGCAGTTGGTGGCAGCCGGCTGCAGGACGACGAATAGAATAGAATACAATAGATATGAGATGTTTTCAGTAAATAACCATTCAGACTCTGCTCTAGTGTAGATTTAGGACAATTAGGACAGGATTTGGTATTCGGGACAACTGCTTGGATTTCGTGACTGTCCTGAAATTTCTGTGCATTATCTCCCGCTCCAATTTCACTCCGGCCGCTCATGCCCCACCCAGAATGCATCTGTGCACCCGCGCTTATGGTCTTATGGACTTACGGTCTCAATGCTTTTGTCGGGTTAAAAACGAAACATTACCCTTATGTCTTAGTTGAGTTCACTTGTGGTATTTTTTTTAAATGAAATAAAATTATGTCGGGGAAAAACGGCCAAGGTGAGCAAGTGGAGAGGGATAAAATTTGTAATGGAGTGGAGCAGAGAATGCACAGAACCAGGCGGAGCTGACGAGCGCCGCAAATTGACGGTCTGTGAGCGAGGAGCGGAAATTTTCACCCGGTCCGCTCCGTTCACACGCTCTACTTCCGGGACAAGTAAGTTTATTTGATTGATTTCTCTGATGGTGTCAAACACATAGTTCGGCTGTGTGTTTCCTCTAACTTGCCTAACTGAGAGCGTGTTGAAGATCAGAATCTACTGCAGGTACGGACTATTCATAAGTACCTCACATAACCCCATGTCAACAAAATCCTGAACTCTCCCTTTAACAGCTTGAAGAAGCTCAATTTAACATATTTGACTGCACAGCTACAGCTTCACTGTATCCATCAGGCCTCAAAGCCGGTTAGCTGACTGCCTTTTTTTTCCTCCACTCAATGAGAGGTTCTAAAATCATCTCAGCACCTACAGTGTTATGTAGTCCACCTTTATCGTCACCATCTCCAATATCAAAGCTTGTGCAGTGATTGAGCAGCCAGAGAATCCAGGTAGATTTCTAAAGCAGAGGAGGAGAGAGACTAAAAAGTACTGATAATTAACGGCTGTCACAGGATACTGAGTAGATGCACAACGATTACAGATGACATATAAATTGCTGTGTAATTTCAGATGCTATGGGCGTTCTCTGTCGGAGCAGGTCTCCTCTTGTACTGTCTGACAGATGATATTCAAATGGAAGTCGACGCCAGAGGGATAACATGCCATTGTTGAACCATTTGATATGCCAAGGACATATAATGGTCCGGGGGCCACAATGCAGAACAGCAGACCAGACACCTTCTAAGGTTTCAGGAGAAAAACAGTGTAACACAAAACAAGCTCTTTGAAAAAGACCCACGTCATTGTGCTCCGGCAGAGAAGTTCACTTTGTATTATCAAGTCAGGAGATATTCACACATCCATTAAAGCTGCTGGCGTGTTTCAAACTGACAGATGCTTTTGCAATGTCAAGAGAAATGATTTAGCTGTACGAAAAGAAACACTTTTGCTCTTCATCCGTTGCATTGTGAACGCAGAGAGTGGTGGAAGCAGCACGGTTTAGTCTGAGGGCATTCACGGTCAATGATTAGTCAGATATGCCCACTTACAGTGGTGCCCACCAGAAGGCCTCATCAGGTTTCCTTGTCTGATTTATGCACCAACAGCTGCAGAGGTGGCACGCACACCGACCAGGCCTGACACAAATGCATCATAAAGGTTGATGTGTAATCTGGCTTTGTAACACTATCTCTTCTCTCCCTCAGCTGCTTCAGACACAGTTTGATGGTCTATGAAAGTGATTAGATTCATGTCAAAGGGGAGACTCGCAAAGAGCTGGGAGTCATAGATTGCTGGAGGTGATTCAGGCACACAACAAACAGCTGATGGCCTCTGCATCAGGAATTTCATTAGCTGGCAAAAGGCACACTGTGACTTTGATAACATTTTGTGTGTCAGATATGTATGTGCAGGACATTTGGGAAAGAATATTAAGCCTCAGACAGAAACTCATTGAGTGCTTACAGATTTTATGCATCACAGTGTAACAAATACATCATTAAATGTGAATTGTCATCTTAAAAAATTGGAATCTGACACCCATACCTGCTGACCGAGCTCCACTAAAAGCTATTATGGTACCATCAACT
This sequence comes from Selene dorsalis, assembly GCA_900303245.1. NCBI lineage: Eukaryota > Metazoa > Chordata > Actinopteri > Carangiformes > Carangidae > Selene > Selene dorsalis. The sequence goes on from OMNW01010307.1 coordinate 40,792, forward strand.
GGCAAAGCACAAGCAATGTGCTCGCATTCAAGACAAGGACACCGCCAGATGTGGATGTCTGAGATTTCTCTATGTGATGGAGGTATCCTGTGAAACATGTGTAATCCTATAAATCTTTCAGAGTTTTACATGCACAGATGAAGAATAATCCCACATCTTAATCTAATCATAGTGCAGAATCCAAGCAGTCCAGATTTGACCTTTCATAAGAGATTCTCATGCATGATCCGTGATATAATGGATGGAGCTGCAGTTTGACAGTTGAATGGGATTTTGAATTTTTTTTCTGTGCATGGACTTGACATAACAACTCCTACAGTGGATCAGGCAGAGATGTACCGTAGCACATCCTCCTGCATTATAGTTGAACTGAAACTCATAAAGAACACTGATACAAGAGGGCTTTGTGATATAATGAAGTCACACATGACTGAAACACTTGTAAAGTCATCAGTTAAACCCTGACAAATAGCGCTAGTCCTTCATTGTTCAGGGCTGTCAGGCTCTTTGGACAGGCAGGAGCGTTAAGACCACCCAGACAGTTTGGACTGAAGTTGCTAGACTCTATATTCTCCATTACACCAGCTCTACAAACACCACCTCTTACATTTCTGCCTCTTGACATTTCAAAGTGAAAATATGAACTGATCTGACAGGCAGAAAAAAGTGTTAAAAAAAATACATGGAAGAATAGGAAGACAAGAGTCGCTATGTTGACATTAATGAGGGAGTGAAGGAACATAGAGCTGTGAAAGAAGGCTTTGAAAGAAATCTGAAGTTTCAAAGGTAAATGTCTGAGATCAGATGCAGCGGGACAGAGGGAAAGTCCTCAGTGCACTTAGAGACTGCCATGCAGACGTCTTTGGTGAGGGTGGACAGAAAGCAGGGCAAATAAATGGCTCAGCCCCAGCTGACTGACCTTCTTCAGATGGCATGATTGACTGAATAATTGACTGATTGACTGATTGATTAGCTCAACAGGCCTAACCAAACTAAAAGCAACGAAAAGAGAAAACAGTCAGACATTGTTGTTGGATTACTGTTGGATTGCATTATGTTATTTTTAAAACATGTTACATGATAGTATAGAAAGAAGATCCTTGAAGCAGGATGTTATTGATGCCTCAGATCACAAACAGCATGTTTCTGTAATGTCATTGATCAACAAAAGAAGAATGTTTTACCTATAGCATTCTGAGGATATTTTGGGGACAATGTTTAGTTATTTATAAAATGTTCCCACAATGTTAAATAATATCATAGGAAGAACACTTTCAAAGTAATATTTGAAAAATGTTTTGAGGACATATTGATCCCTTTGAATACGCAATGTTCTTTTCTAAAACATTTCTGTGATGTGATGTTAACAAATGTAGAACATTTGTCTAAAACATGCTAAGGATGTTTTGGGGATGTTGTTGGGTTATGATTACAGAATGTTCTTCTATAGAAGATTTCTGTGATGTTACAGGAAAACCACAAAGGAACATTCAGAAAACGTTTTCAGTATGTTATTAAGGCCTCGGATTATATTATGTTATTTATAAAACATTCTTCAAATGTTATATGATTATAGATGAAGAATATGCACAAAGCCATGTTTGGAAAATGTTTTCAGGATGTTATTGATGCCTCAGATTCTGCAATGTTCTTTTCTAAAACATTTCTGTGATGTCATGTTAACAAATGTAGAACATTTGTCTTAAACATGCTTAAGATGCTTTGGGGATGTTGTTGAGTTAATTATTAAATATCCTTCTACAAATCATTTCCATGATGTTAGTGGAAAACAACAGAGGAACATTCTCAAAGCAACGTTCAGAAAAGGTTTTCAGTTTATCATCAAGGCCTCGGTTCCAGAATATTTTTTTTAATATAAAACATCCTACTTTATCACAATGATTGATGACTAGATCAGTCAATCATTGGCTAATGGTTTGTCTTTTACTCCCTAATTTTCACCCACAACTAATTAGTTTAGCACTAGGTCTTCCCTCACAGTACCACTGGGTTTGTTTTGTATGACACTGATTACAGTATGGGGTAGTTTGAAGTTACTTTAGAAAATTTTAAATGGAAAGCAGCAGACAGTTTAAGGCAGGCATGTCAAACTGATTCTTCAAAGGGCCGGTGTGGCTGCAGGTTTTTGTTTCAACCAACCAACACACAGTTTGACCAATCAACTGTCTGAAGACTGAGATCAGTTGATTAAATGAGTCAGGTCTGGTGTGCTGCTGCTTGGTTGGAAAGAAAACCTGCAGCCACACCGGCCCTTTGTGGAATCGGTTTGAGATGCCTGATCTAGATGTTTCTAGATGCCTTTTCCACCTTTGACCTATTTGCTTTTTAGCAATCTTTTCCTCTACCATTTCTTTCTACAGGCCAACTTGAGACCATTACGGGTGAATCTGCTGATGTAAAATCCTTTTCACCACTATAAATACCTTAATGTTTTCCTGAACTGAGGAAACCCTCTAAGAGATTCTGAAGTAACTCTTTCAGCTATGGAAAAATTAAAACTTAAATATCATACTTAAGTTAACCTTTTAAACACGATGGAAAATCGTGGAAGACTGATATTTACACATCTTAACAAATCTCACAAGTGTTCCCTTCACTATGACACTAAAAGTATTCAAATAGACCTTGTAGTTGTAGAGATATGTTCATTTTAGTATGAGTAAGCAATTTTCAAGCAGAGGCCCAAATCAGACTTAAAGGCTTAAAGGGTAAAAAAAAACATGCAAGGTTATGTGCAACTGTGTGTTGGGAAAATATCAGTGTAAAGAACTCTTATCCTTTACTCATGTCTATTTAATTCCCGCTGTCATTTCTATAGAAGTAATAACCAGTTGTTGCATCTCTGTGCCCCCTCCTCCTGCCCCTGTCAGGTGTGTGTCAGAGGCATCCCAGCAGAGGGCACAGTTCTCTTGGTACCATCCTCCTCCTCGTTGCAGGGGCCCTACAAGACCCTGTGGAGCCTCCTGGAGCAGCGGTCCCTGCTGCTTTTCGTACATGAGTACACCAGGAGGGCTCGCCTTGCTGGGGCCTATATATCAAGGGTGACCCAGCTTCTGGGAGACCAGCTGAAGAGACCACTCCTCACACCTGACCGGGACCAGGTGAGGCCCCTCTGTGGGAAGGAAAACCCTCTGAGGTTTAGATCAGAACTGTCTGCCTCTCTCTGACTCTGTCTACTGTGTGCAACTGAGCAGCAACTCCTCACACTCTAAAATCCCTCAACTGCAGAATCTTTTACTCTATTATTGATATTCCTATATTTGACCGTCAATAGAAATCCAGTTTGTTTTTGTTTTTTTATATAAAATATGGTTTAAAATAAATGTTTGTGAGTAAAACATGATTCTGGTGACAGCACTCACTCTGACTGTTCTGTACCAGCTCTTGTGTGGTCACATTTCAGAGGTCACCTCACTTTACTCTCCTTTCAAGACCTCGTCCTGTTGGCCTTCATGGACGATTGATCTCAGCTCCCTGAGTCAGGAGCTCCGGGTCCACCTCAACCACTGGTCCTGTCTGTTCTCCAAAGTCCAATCTGACCACCACCTGAGGCCTGCTCTAGTCCATCAGACTAGGCTACTTGCCAAAATCAAAGAGAACCTGGATTCTCTTGGTCTGCAGGCCCTGGTTCTGATGGAGCGCTACGTCTGTGTCATCCTGTCTGCTTTGGCCCGGACTAAACTAGAGTCTGTACCACGAGAAGTCCTTCAGGATATTTTAGCTGGAACTGACCTGTATAACCAGGCGGTGGAGGAACAGAGGGCGCAGCACAGCTCCACCCAGCTGAGGACTGCAGTATTACTCCGAGCTCATCACTCCACGGTGGATCCTGGTCTTCCACACAGCAAACAGCATCACCCTGCTGCCTTCTCAGTCAGAGAGCTGACAGTGATCTTGGCTGTGCATCATGCACAAACGGCAGCTGAGTGGCTGCAGAGCTGGACCTCTGCACAGAGCTGTCAAGTCTGTCAGGACCAAGTCAACTCTGTGAAGTCCAGTAGCAGCTGTGGGACCTGCAAACTGAGATCTGAGTGGACCTGGGAGCAGCTGCAACACACCAGCTGTATTCCATCCACCCTCCTCTCTGTGGACCTTCAGCCCACTCTACAGCTGCATCTGGACAATACTGAAAACCACCATCCTGCATCAGCCACCTCAGTCCAATGCAGACCAGACAGCTCTAGCAAAGACCTAGCCAAAAAGTGCCAAACCCACATACCCCAGACCAGTTCAGTCCAGACTGGCATGGAGCCTGTGGACTCACACCGTGAACCACCACAGATCACTTTACCCTTGCCACAGTCCTCCCACCACCTCTCAGCCTCGCCCCTGCCTCTGTCAGCTGTTTGCAAACAGGAGCGATCTTCAGTGGAGTTACTCTTTCAGCTGCTGGTGTCATGCGGTGACCTGCTGGTTCCACTGGTTTCAAACAGGGAGGCTCCAGATGAGCAGCTGGTGCCACATGCAAAAAATGATATATCATCAGCAATCAGAAACACTGACCCACTGACTGTAATTGCTCCAACTCTCAGTACAGCTGACTCTGTGAAGTTAAATAGACTGAGTACAGACCTGAACCAGAACCAGAATGTGGAGGAAACTCAGGAGGATTGGGCTGAACTGGACATCATAACCAGGCTGGAGACCACCTGCAGGTAAAGTCCCGAATAACCAGCCTGTCTGACCAGTCTGACTTTGACACACCTTGTTCCACAAAAGATAACAAACTTAATCCTGTGTGCTGAATGGATGTGAATCAGTTCATAACTGAGAAGCAGAGTTGCAGAGTGATGGTTCTTTTACCTTCTAGACAACCTTTGGTGAAGTTCATGTCAGTAACTAAACCTGAGACAGATGTCTTTCTAATCATATTCAGGGACAGTCTGTACATGAAACAGCTTATCAATCATTGATTATTAGAATTTGAATATATCGTTAACATTACAATATAGACATTATATGACACTTTAATACTTACAACCTATGGGACCATATTGATAGTTAGTAAAAGTACATTTAGCAGCAAATGTTAACTGAACATGTTCCTTTCATTGAATTAAGAATCTTTCCCTTCACCTGAATTGATGAGAGGAGCCTCTGTGACAACCATAGTCTATTTGTGTCCCTCAGCTCAGGTGTCCAGAGGGACAGAGACCCAAAGAGAGAAGACAGCGTGGGACTAGAGGGGACAACAGAGGAGCCACACTGTGTCCGGCCTCACTCGGTTCAATGGTTGGACCTTGGTCAGTCTCTGCTGTTGGCGGATCTTTTGGGACAGTACCGGGCCCTGCTGTGGACTCTGTGCAGCAGAGCCCTGTGGCTGCAGATGTTAGCCCCACCAGCAGGACACACAGCAGCCAGCATCAACCTCCAAGGCAAGCACAGAGGGTTTCAGGTCCTGGACCAGATTAGCTGCGCTTCAAACACAGGTCAGGAGACACACACACAGCTTCATTTGACTGTAACCACAGTGATTCTCTTGACCTCTTGTAGTCATACATGGTGTCTTCACTGTGTCTGCTCCAGAGCCTCAAGGTGAGAAATGTCTTGTGCATTTTTATGTTGTCTCCTCTAGATCTGGTTACAAAAGAGTGCAGGGCCATGCTGGAGGAGGTCAGTCTGAGTCTCCTAGTCAGTGCAGCACACGCTCAGTGGGACGATGGTTAGTGCACACAGACACACACACACATACAGTATATACATACACACCACTCAGCTGCTTTTTCACAATATGCTGCAGGTTTTTCTTCAAGATGTTCCAGAAGTAAACTTTATGGACAAACTATGTCAACAGTGTCTCTCACTCTCCATCACTCACTGTCGTTCTGTCCTCAGTGTTGTGCAGAGGTTTAGGTTCATCTCTGAAGGATAAGTGCCTCACAGACGACAGCCACTCTGTGTCCTCATCTAAGATGATGTCAGTGACCATGGAGCACTTTGTGCTGCTGACTCCTCCTCTCATGTCGTCTCTGTGCTGCCAGTTTACAGACACCAGGAGCTCAGGTAAACAGACACAAAAACAAAATGATTAAATCACATCAGCAGCACAGTGTAGTATATCCAGTGTGAAGCATCTAAACAACACTCAATTACTGCACAATATGCATTTTAATAAAACTCAAGTTTTTCCCATTTTTTGTTATGTTTTGCTACCTTATCTTGATTTGTTGCAATTACTTTTTCCAAAAGAAATTGGTTTCTCATTTTATTTTTTAAATGTTCAAACTCAAATTCATCTCTGATTGAGCCTTAAAAATAAATATTTTTCCCAAAAGGGTAGTTGTATTTATTATCCCTTTCCCTTGTACCCCTGGCAAAATATTTGAAGGTGTGAATTTAAAATTAATGTTTAGGGGCCTTAACCAGTTTAGGACATCTGACCATAGACTAACCACATATGGACAATAGATAGGATGTGGTAAAGTTAAAGGGGAATTATGCAAGTTCCGGTTGCCTATCTGCTGTTTTTCTAACCCTCCTCTGGCCATGTACATTTGTTTTCAACAAAGCCAGTAGGAAATCAATCCATGGAGCGGTGGATAACATTATTTATCATATACGCGTTACGATGTGTATATTTGTGTAGTCGTATCTGTCATAAACAAGAGATTACGGGTTAAGGGGTGTGTTTGTGCCGCAGTGCTGCCACGACTAGAGCTGGGACACCGGGTCGGAGGAACTGATATGCAAGGTTGATTTTCGAGACGCTAGGTGGAAGACAGAGAGTCTCCATTGTCCCTGTAACAAGTTACAAGTCATTTATTTAACCATCACAATTACTCCAGAGCTGTTTAATTATGGTAAAAATGTAACATAGTTCCTCTTTAAACTTCTAATTGATATTATGTGTCTTGACTAAATTTGAACGATACTTTTTAAATGGATGCTTACCTTGTTACCCCTTATACTCAATATCTTCAAGCCTGGGCACCTTAGCTACAGGTAGCTCCATCTAAACACAGTCATAATAGAAGCTAAACAGTGGACCAGTTTGAGGTTGCTATGGCCTGAAAAATCTTTACAGTTAGAGCCCGTGCTGCAGTGTGGACACTTTCACCTGAGTAACTTCAGAGACCAGTTTCAGACCCAAGACCTAAGACCTGGACTTAAATTGGAGAAATGAAGCCTTGGCTGGACTTGAGACTTGAAAGTAAAGGGGATGAGATGACCATGTTGAGCTCTGACTGCTGACTGTAGCTGTGTAGTCTGGAGCCCTGTCAAACTGTCCTGGATAGTTAACATCACTACATCACACGAGACACACATTCATCAGAGAGACCTGTCCCAAATGATTATTCTCAGTGTTTTATCATCTACTGGCTGGTTACGCTCTGCAGCAGGCTCCTCCATCTGAATGTTCTCTCTTCTCTCGCTATTTGCATTATGTTTTGTTGTGAAAGTTTAGGAAAGTGCTCAACAAATAAACTGTGTCTCCTCCCCGCAGGCTCCTCCAGCCTCCTCCCCCTCCACACACAGTCTGTCAGCCTGATGTTGGCCACCGTGCAGCTGTCCACAGTCTGGGTCATATCCAAGGCATACCAGTTTTTGTCCTCATGGAGCCTGGACAGGTTCCTGCTCATCACACAGGGGGACCTTAAGGTAGATTCTTCATCCAGATCAACCTGAGGACGTTAATGACAGGGGGGGTCAAATGTGACATCACAGGAGAGGATGATACAGATTTAAGCGTGCAACAGTATTCACACCTCACTTCAGTTAAAGGATAAAGCTGGTGGTGTTGTTTGACTGGGGCCTCCATCCTGACTGAAGCTTACTTGCAAAGAAACTGTGAGTTGATGAAGTGTGTTTGTGTTGTGTCTCTCCAGGAGCTCAGAGAGTCATTAGAGGTGTTGGTGCATCAGACCAGGTCTCTGATGATGAATCCGGACAGCGACCATCACTCATATCTCCTCCTGAGGCAGCAGCTGGAAGATCTGGACAGGGCCACGTGTGAGCTGCAGGTGACCTGAAGTCTCTCAACAGAGCAGTGAACGCTGTGCTCTGCTTCGAGGGTGTTGCTCCAGTGTTTAATGAACTAGAGAGGAACAGTCACACAGTAGAAACAGTAGATCTTAGGAGGAAAAAGATGACCTTTCGATTTCTTGTGTCACATATATGAGATTATGTCAGGCAGAGAGTGTAGCTGACTGATCCTGGTGTCCGCTCTGTATCCCTCAGACGTTCTCCTCTCTGGTGATGAAGACCTTCTCCTGTGACTGCAAGAGGATGTCCGTGGACATCTTCGAACAGACGATGCCTTCTTCTGTTCACTGGAGATACAACCACAGGACAGGTACTGAAGTCTGACACTTATCAGACTCAGGGATCATGTTAACCAAATCATTTCCATCATTTATGGAATTCTTTTGACAATGATGGTGAAATCTAGAGCCCATCTGTCATTTTGACTGATTAGGATAGAGTTAGATCACAGGTCTGTTGAGTTCAAGCCAGTTTTTATCAGTTGTTTGCACATTCTTTAATTGTGATCATGTAAGTTTGTAGATCAAATGGTTTATTTGCCTGTTTGGACAAAATAGCTGCAGTGTTTTATTTCCACTTTCACTGCAGGAAAGAAATCTATTCAGCTGCTTCTTGTGATGTCAACATGAAAAGTAACTGCCACCGTCTCTGCTCTAATTTTCTCTCCATACTGCATATTCTAAAGATTCTATCAATATGTTATTATCTGTGCCCTTCACTATGACTTTCTCCTTTAGATCAGACCTGGAGTCAGTCAGTGAAGCAAGAGTGGAGGTTTTGGGTTAGAGACACTTTGAGCTGGCTGAGGGCTCAGTCTGTAAGTCTAAAGGGTGGCTATTCACAGTCACAGTCCCTCAGAGGCAAGCTTCCACTGATCTCAGAGCAGATCTTGTGTCATGGTCAGAAGCACAGCAGTAATCTGTGGGACCATAGGAGGAAACAGTTCAGATAAACAGAGGTGTCAGGAGAGAGAGAGAGATCACTGTGGCCCTGCTCAGTGAACTGAACTCTGATGCTCTGCATTTCACTGTGTGTTTCTTTGTGTGTTTCTACACAGCTTTTCCCAGCAGTCCTAGCGAGTATGCATCTCTGGCGGCTCAGACTGTGATTGGTCAGGTTATAGAGGGCGTGGCTCCGTTTTCTGATGACGCCCGTATCCAGGCTCTGAGTGTAACGATGACAGCTTTCCTGGAGGCATGGATGGAGCACATCCTTAAGCAGAAGATCAAATTCAGGTATGTTTGCAGTCAGACTATCATACGGTATAAGTGTATGATGTATATGTGAAGAAATCTGTTTTGTTTTGTATGTGTGAGACATGAAGCCAGACTCCATGTCCTTCATTCTTTTGCACTGGAACCTGGGCTAACATGGGCTAACTGATGTGCTGTGGTTCTCCCACAGTGTGCAGGGAGCTCTCCAACTGAAGCAGGACTTTGACTCTATTAGAGACCTGATCCAGTCGGACAGATACGGTCTCTCAGCTGACCTTCACCAGCACCTGCTCAGCCTGCGGTACGATCCAGACTCTGTTGAATGTACACAATGTAATTGTAAACAATAGAAACCTCCTGCAGGCTAATTCATGTCTAATAACAATGTTACCATAGCACCCAACAACAAAAAAAATGAAAAACATGGCTCATATTCGTGGTGTACAAAGAAAAGAGCAGAGAGAAGGGACAGAGTTCTAGAGACCAAAATCAGATTTTTCATTTCATTTCATATTTCACTCTTCATGTCAAATGTTTCATTCTAGAGGACAAACATTTCCTGCTGAGGTTACAGAGAGTTCACCAGGTGGACGTACTTCCTCGGTCTTAATTTACCACGGTCACACAGTCTGTGTGTCATTTCTAAGACACAGTCAAAGTCATAGTCTGTCTTTATCAAACTGGCCCCAGACCAGGGCCCTCCTCTCAGTTTCCACACGGATGCTGAAATGTGACACATAAACTGTTTCAGAGTAGTCAGAACATCTGGACCTTACATCCCTGAGACAGTAGCTCCAGTGAGAATGGGCTCTATGTTTGATTCAGTTCACAAACCATCCTCAACAGACAACAAAAATCACTATGAAGTATCTGGAGATTAGAAATGAACTGCCTCAGACAGGTGACCTGAGAGTGTTTGACCTGTGTAATCCTCCTCTCTGTCTGCCTGCAGGGTTTTTCAGCAGGTGGACTCAGCAGTGGTGTGTCTGCTCCAGCAGCCCCAGGCCAAACCCTACCTGCACACCAGAACCTGGTATCCTTTCACACGCTGCTGTGAGTATGACTCCAGTCTCAGACCCAGAGTATCAGAGCAGCTCTGTATGTAAGGCAGGGGAAGTTTATTTGTATAGCCCACTTTTACAAACAGTTTGTCTCAAAGGGCTTTACACAGCATCATGACAACATCCTCTGCCCTTAGACCCTCACATCCACTGAGGAAAAACTCCCAAGAAAACCCTTTAAGAGGGAAAAAACAGGAGAAACCTCAGGGTGAGCAACAGAGGAGGGATCCCTCACCCAGGACGGGCAGACGTGACATAGATGTTGTATACAGACAAGAGGACAGTTGACAACACAGAGTATGGGAAAACATGGAAAATAGGATTGTTCATGTTTCTACAAGT
>OMNW01010309.1:0-10619 GCA_900303245.1 Selene dorsalis
CACAGTAAAGGCATAAAGTTGAAACCCATATGGGAAGATGGGTACATGTGGGGGTGGACAACTATGATGAGTTATTTTGGTGACCAGAGGAACAAGTGAAAGCAGCACAATCTGGGCTACAACAGGATGAACGGATTGTTACCAGCAGGAAAATGTTACCAGGAGGAGGAACTGGGCAGATTTCAATGATGACTAATCAAAGCAGCAGCTCTCGAGTTTGACATTCAGACAGTTTTCTAAGCGGAATTTTTTTTCTCATCCAGGAGGAAAAACTGCATACATACATACTGCAATTAGAATATATGAAGAAAAAAGGTCATTCACTGAGGTCAGAGGACATCTTGAGGAGGATGTTATGCATATTGTGTCCAGTAGAGCACTTCTTTTTAAAAACTTTTTTTAAAAAACACATTAAAAGTGACGACTGTGTGAAGCAAGAGAAAGGGAAGCGTAAGAGGAGAGGCACTTCTGCACTGCTGACCACTCATTGCATTAAGCGGGTGGGTTTGTCAGACTGTTGGTTTCAGAGACTGCTGGCCAGAGGTGTAGCAGAAGAGGTATCCGGATGCTGTCTGATGATCCAACGGACATCTCGTTTGAAGCAGCTGAGCCCTTCACTAAGCCTGACCTTTGCTGTGCTGTTGTAATTGTTGTGGAGTATGTGAAAGGAAGGACGTTCTTTGTCAGTGATTAAAACAAACCTGTATCTGTAAAGGAAAAGACAGTTTTTCTCATCAGCGCAATCTTCAAAAGGCAGTAGCACTGAAGGATGGTTGGAGTGGCTGTCACATCGTGTGGCTGTTTTGGAGAAAAACTGACATACTCATCCTTTTAATCTTTTTCTCCCTTCTGTTGCTCATTACAGCTACAGCCAAACCTGCAGTTTCATTATCGTATTTTGTGGGCACTTCCGCTTATTACTCAGAATAAACATTTTATCTGATGTTGTTGGTCAGGAAAAGAATTAGTTGTCTCAAACATCAGTCAGAGCCAGCACCTCCAAGCCCTGAGGCCATGGTCCTCAGCTGGAAAAGGGTGGACAGCTCTATCAGGGTTGGGGGTGAGCTTCTGCGCCAATTTGAAGGTTCAAGTATGTTGTGATCTTGTGATCTTGTTCACGAGTGAAAGAGAGATGGAGCAAAAGACCATGGTCATAACCTCTGTGTAGTGACTGAAAACATGACACTGCAGATGCAAGTGATTGAAATGGGTTTCCTCTGTGGCTCGACTCAGCCGTAGGGATGAGATGAGGAGCTCGGACATCCAAACGGAGCTCAAAGCTTCTCTGCATTGAGGGGAACCAGCACGCCTCCCCGCTGGTTTACTTGGAGGTTTTCTGGGCATGTCCAACAGTGATCCTGGAATAGACCCAGAACTCAGTGACAGCTTTATAAATCCAATTTAGTCTGAGCATACCTCAGGATCCCCCAAGAGGAGCTGGGAAGCTGGGGGCCTCTGCTTAGCCAGCTGCCACTGCAACCCTATGGATGGATGGACGGATGGACGGATGGACGGATGGATGGATGGACGGATGGATGGATGGATGGATGGACAATGTGTAGTAATATAGAACTGCCTATTCATTTGCTGTGTTTGGCATTACAGGTCCAAATCAAACTGCACTGAGGCGTAATTTGACCACATCTGGATACACTTCATTCAAGCTGCACAAATTTGGCTTCCATAAGCACTATGACTATTTAATAAGTGGTTTATAACACACAATAATCGAGTTGTAACCACATTTTCTGAGATTTTATGTTTTTAATTTACATTAATCAACAATTATACTTTATATCCATATTTCATATCATCCAAACTGTGGTTTATTGTATTGGCATTTTCACTCATGGGCTCTCACAGGTGGTTATTGATAAATACATCAAATCTTTTATCGGTTTTCAACTACATTATAGTGTATTAAAATGTTGTATACTGCTTACAGATATTAAACATTGATTATATAGTGTTGATTTTCAGTGCAGAGTGGGTAGAAAGTGATGCCAGGTGAGGAGAACAAAAAGGAGGGAGAGGAGAAAACAGAACAGCTTTCACACCAAGTCTCCATCACATTTTCTCCCTGGAGCATTACTTACTGTTTTTAGAACATAACAAAGGAAAGAGAGAGACATTTATAATCCTAATGCCAAAAGAGAGCCAAATCTCCATATGTTCACAAGTTCCTACGAAGCAAGACACAATAAGAGATTGTCCTTTAAGTCAAACTATTCAATCACGCCGCCTTCAGAGCTTCATCAGTGTGAGCTTGTTTCTGCATTTACCTGATACTTTAAAGCCTAATAAGACCAATAGCAACCAGAGGAGGGGTGAGAGGGTCGGTACAGAGACTTATAGTAAACATCGGCATCAAATTACAGACACAATCTTATCACACAGCATGAGGAAGATGTCATCACTGTTAGATGTTCAAGCACTAAAAAGTAATATTCTATGACAAGAAAGAGGCTTAAAAACTGAGATCATCTCTTTCTCTGCAGTTGCACAGTACATCTATACTACATGAGTGCTCTGCATGAGGAAAACATGACTGGTACACTGAACTGGGAGTAGAAAACACAGTCAATAGAAAGCAGAGGGTCCACTGTGATAAACTGGGGTAAATCCTCTAACCAGCTTGTCTGATAACAAACATCTATAACAGCTCCGCAGAGATGGTGAACCTATTACAAACTGATGAGCAAAGCTCTACAAGCTTTTAATCTACTTAACAGACGTATTTCCATATCAGCCAACATCAGCCTGTGGTAGATCAGGGCCCAGTGGGACAAAGCGGTAGACATGCAGGGGCGTTTACTGATGAAATTACATCATTGTACATCCAGATGCCAAACACAGGCTCATTTTAATATTAAATGGCTGAAACCAAGGAGGATGTTCTAATAGTACTATCTTTTTTAAGTAGAAAAAATCTGAGTGAGGATGATATGAAAGAAAGATCACTAACCAGACTCAAGCCAGGAAAGTTGCAGTGACATGATCAGCATTTGAAACCCACACAGGCCACTAGGATGTTCAGGATCTTTCTGTTTGTTATGGCCAATTCATGGCTTTGTCATCAGTTGACATCTGTACGCAGCCCAAAATCTAACTCAACATTTATTTACTTATCCTTTGACCTATTCTTGCTGGGCAGTTGACCACATTTATCAATTTTTTTTTATTTTTCCGGTCATTCAGTCACATAAAATGAACAGAGGAGCCAGGACAAGGAGAAACCATGAACTTTACCTTTATCTTGTTGACATTTTCACCACTAGTTTGTCAAAGGCACACACAAAGAAGAAAACTCCACATGTATAGACACCATTACATTGTACATTACACCAAATCTACCATCTTGCCTGGAAAAGAGGAGGAAATCATGAAAAGAAGAAGAGAAAAGAAATGTAAAGGTGTGTTAAAATAACACCAGGGTCAATATTAAATCAATGCGGAACATGGGGACAAAGAAAGAGCTAAATGTGAATGTTTTATTTCTGCAAACAATTCCAAAACAATCACTTACGTTACCATTTCTGCTGTATATATTTGAATAAAATTGCATCTCTGGACAATAAGTTTCCTGCCCACGGCAACCAGTGTGCAGCATACATTAGGTTTGTCAGGATCAGACACTGAACTGAGGTGGTGGGTTGAGGCCCTTAGGGCAAAATGAATAAACAGTGCTCTGTGGTGTATGTGTCTGTAGGGGATAATTGGTTAAAACTGGTTAAAACTGTAAGTTGGTCACTTGCAGTATTGGGACACTCTGGATGTACTTGTTCAGAATTATTTCTCCTACCAGTGTTTTGTGTTTGTATTACTGAAACTCATTGAGGTGTAAGGTCTCAGTTGTGTCAGCAGCCTCTGGTAACCTGCTGAGGTGACCTCTTCCATGAGGTCATGTGGGCTGGCTTCACAGAGACAACAACACAAAACTCTACTTTTGGGCCATGTGTGGAGTGTGTGCAGAATGTATGCTACGGAGCTAGATTAGATTTCCCCCTCGTGGTTACCAAACAGAGGAGGCCAACCTGCTCGATCAAGTGACTATTCAGCCTCATTATTGGCTGTCTGAAAAGAGGAGGAGTACAGACACTGATGAGTAAGTAGAGGGAGAAGTGAGAGGGAAGCAAATTAGAGGGCAATTCTGAGGAGTCAATTGAGCTGTAGCTTCACACTCCAGCCCTCTCCCCGCAGCTCTCACATGGAATCTCCAGGTCACGCTTGTTGCCATCATTAAGACTGTGTTGCTATGGTAATGTGTGCAGTCGGTCCTCCTGCCAGCATCAGATTCAATGTGGCAGAGGGAACGAGAGAGACAGAGATACGTCACGAGGCGGGAAGAGATGGGAGGAAATGTGGGAGCAAGAAGATTATGGTGCTCCATGACATTTATTTCAGTGTATAACAATGTCACCCTCTTTTTTCAAGGATTACTTTCATGACCTTTTTTTTATTTCACTTCAAAGTTGTGAGTTAAGGGAACAAAACCAGGAAAAAATTTAGGGAGAAGTCCAGGATGAATCTGGTGATATTCAGTGGATTTATTGCAACAAAAAAAAATCTATGAAATCAACAAAACCAACTGAGAATTTATGCTACAAACACAAATCACCTGTGGCCAAATTCTTATATAACTAATAACTTCTGTCACTGACTTTCATACAGAAAGTATTAAAATTGATAAACTGGGGTGCTGTATATCTCAGTGGGTTGAGCAGGTGCCCCATGTGCAGAGGCTACAGTCCTCGCCCCCTGCAGCCACCCCCGGTTCAAATCCCGAATCCGCTGGCCCTTTGCTGCATGTCATTCCCACTCTCTCTGCCTCCTCATTTCTTGTCTCTCTCAACAATCCTGACATTTAAAGGGAAAAGCCAAAAAAATATACTTAAAAAAAACAAAAAAACAAATAAAACTAAGCCTGCAGGTAACAAGATACTTGGCTCTATGAACATGAAACTTTAAGGTCTTCTTACCTGTGACCACATCTACAAACGAACTAATCAGTGTAAGGCCAGATTTGGACTACATGATTTTTTGGTCTTTCACGCTGATCACCATGTCAGATTAAATGATCACAGTCACATAAATTCTTGCAGTGTCTTGGTCGGGGAGACTGGCAACACTATAAGTGTCGCCCTGACCAGTCACGACCCTGGGCGAGCTCATAGGCCATCAGGGAAGCGTCACAACAAACTGTCAATCATGGCTACTGTAGCTGTGTGTGATGCTAGTGGTCATTAGGTCAGACATGAAAAAGAAAAGGAAGAAGCTTACATTGCTCACATGAAGCATGTGCCTCCACTGTGTGTAAACAATGCGTCAGAGCGCTCTGCCATACTATTGGTCAATACCAGGGTTCACGTTGTAGGAGATGTCAAACTAGGCAAATAAATTCCAAAAATTCTAACATGCTAGGCTTTCCATCGGGGCGTCGTACAGCGCTGTACAACATTGTACAGTGTTGTACAGCGTCGTAGATGCAAAATCGTTGTTCGTCAGTCATGTTACACTATACGTCCGTTCTTCGGTCCTGATGTTCATAATCAGGCCCGACACTGGAAATGTGTCAGCCACGACAAAATCGTGTGAAAATCGGCCTGAAATCTTGTAGCCTGATCCTGCCTTAAAACATGAAATGATGCAGAATAACCCAGACTATTTCAAATTAAGATTTAGGAAAAACAAAAAATCAACAGACTTTTCCTAAGACACAACCAGGTTCACTTCTGCTGCGGCTCTCTTGTGGCTTTTCAGTGCATCAATGTGTCAGCGCTGTGGCAAAAGCTTGTTTACTGTTTTCAGAAATGTACGAGCAGTGCATCGGGATGATAGGAGCTGATGACATGCCTCTGTTCTCACCGCACAATCCGGCAATCTGCAAATTGATGTTGTTTGGTTTTCACAGACCAGGACAGACAGGACAGACCAAACCAGGATTTTAACAGGTTCATCCAACACATGGAGACACAATCACAAACACTATTGTCGTCACACTCGACTAACCCTAACCTTTAGTTTATTTTGATACATAACATACTGCATTTTTGTCATTACTACACAACACACCTCTTGTGTATTGTGAACTGCAGGTGATGCTCCTTCACTTCTGCATTGGCTGGAAACTAAAGAATCCATTTGTTTTAAGCCTTAAAAAAAAACATGAAATGCAGTGAAGACCCTCAACAAGTTTTTAGGTATTATAGGTACACACATATACAGCATATGACGTCAACCACCAGGTCACACATATGATTCCATTATTCCCGAATACAATTGTTCCACAGATCAAATCCTGGCATATTTTTCCTGACAAAATGAAGTTGGAACAACTGAAGAATCCAGAGAAACAAAGCAGACCAGACAGGAACAAGCTTAGTCAGCACTTTCCACTTTAAAAGACTCACACAGGTTCCAGTTTTTATGCTAGAATTAGCGAGCTGATGGCAAATGGCTTTAGACTCAGAGGAATTGATTTTATCACTATATTTCGGCAAGACAGTGAGTTAGGATACTTTTGTGAAATGTCCTTAAGTGAGCCCTTCACCTGGAACCATCAGTCTAACCCTGCACCTGAGGCTCAGTATTACAGTGTCATCCTAAACGGCCTTTGCAAACACAACTTGATTTCACATGCACTGCCAGCCTTCATGTCTACTGATCAGGATGGTACTGTGACTTCAGAAACAGAGGATGAAAGCAGATTATCAGGATTTTAGAAAATATTAACATCCTCACTGTCTGGGTCAGCTCTCCCACATTAAACTTTTGCTCTACAACAGCTTTAGCAGCAACATTTATCCTCTCTATCCACAGCATTTATGCACTATCAATGTTTCTTTTTGACCACCAAAGTCAGCAGTCTGCTTCTCACCCTGATAAATTGGGTTCTATTATTATAATGACATAATGTTTGCGTGTCAATCTGATGTCGGGGTGCCATGACACTGACGAGACACCGAACCAATTCTGTTTCCTCCTTTCTAACTCGGGGTCAATTGCTGTGATTGCAGTCTCTGACTTGCAGTCATTTATCTTCTTTCTCCATCTCACAGTCTGTGTGTGTCTCTGCCTCTGCTCTCTCTGTAAATATATTACCAGTCCTTTGTCTGTTTGTCTGCTGCGCTTATTGATCGTCTAGAGTCCAGGTGTCTGATATTTCAGAGAGACTGAAACATCTGAGCTCATTCCTCAAACATTACTGATTATTTGCCTTAGTGCAGGAGTGATGGGTAACTGATGGCAGGGATAAAGTCCAGTCAAGAATTTAGACTTTGAACTTTTCCTTCACTGCATGATGAGCTCACAGTCAAAAACAGAAATACAAAAATAAATGACATTAATATTGTTTCCCTAACAATGGGCAAATAAAATACACTAACTATACAAAATAGCAAACAAAGACACTGCTAAATATTCAGTAGCCCAGTTATTATTTTAAAAAACTTTGCAAGATTTGAACATTGTAATCCCAAATAGCGGTGATCTCTTGCTACACTTATACTACCCCATCTAGAGACATTGGATACATTGGGCTTGATAATAAAAAAATAGATAATTTATAAAACAATTAAACTGTTCTTAAAAGTGAGGTGTGATGATTTTACATCACTTGCAGGTCTTGTATCTGTGTAATGTGATAAATGCACCACACCCCTCAAGTTGCATTGTTTGGGGCTGAAGAAAATCAAAACAGCAAATTGAAAGAAATCTGTGAGTGTGAAGTTCGAAAGATGTGAGCTCAGACTGCCGTGGGCAAAAAAAGTAGAAAAAATGTTGGTTTTGCTGTATTAACTATGATCCTTTTTAGTTTGACAATGTAACAGGGCTACAATGTTTCATCACTGGACTAAATAACATAGTAATCACACTGAAGGTTATTATAAACCTCATTATGACAGTCCGGAAAACCCATATCTTTAAGCCTGAGGTTAAGCTGAATGTTAATGTGTTCTGGATGGATATATTCACAATCAAGCCATGAATATGTTAACTCTCATTCATCAAGAATGTTTTACCATTTAGACTAAATCACTTATGGGCTCCACATGTGACCGCTGTATCTGATTAAGTCTCCTGCTAACAACCTGCTTCCTCTCCTTAACAACCTCTGTTTCTTCCGCAACATCTTCCAAGACACTGTAACAGGTTTACTGAGAGCTAAAATCATGGTGGCACTGTTACTTTCAAACTTAACCTTGCTTCCAACACTTGACATTTAATCTGCATCAGTGCAATAACACTGCACAGCGCTCAGTGACCGCTGGATCAGGAGACATAGGACAGAGGGCATTTAAACTGATTTATCCCTGAGTTATCTTACTGTGACCTCCACTGTGTGTCTCTCCTTGTGTCCTTAGCCTTGGACATTGTATTAGCTTCTCTTAATGAGGGACATTATTATTCCACAGTATAAGGCCGTGCCTCTACTGCCTATAACACTACATCAGCTCAGACAGTACGAGGGGGATGTATAAGAGAAAGTGAAATAGAGAGAGACAGAGGAGAGAGACACACAGAAAAAGATAGCCGAGAGGAACAAAGAGAATACAGAAAGCTGGAGGAACTTACACAACACTTTCAAATTTTGGTGAAGAGTGGAGGAGCTTTGGCAAACCACACTCGGAGGGTGGGAGCGCAGTCAGCCAAAAAAACTGAAACTAGAAATAGCAACACTCACAGGCTGCAATTAAAACAAGCATCTCCAGTGCTGTGAGTGGAGGACTTTTAAGAGTCAGAGAGGAAAGATGCTCTTTAAAAGCTGGAGGCTGAGATGTCAGAGGGAGCAAACACAAAGAGGTTGGAAAAACAGGCTAAAAATGTTGTTAAATAAACTCTCAAGTGTCAGACTTAAGGAGCCAATTCTCTGCATCTGATTAACTAGATGTCTAAGCACGTTCATAGACTGGTAGTAATGGAGCAAAAATCCAGCTATGAGTCTTGGACTTTATTTTGCATTCACTCTCAGGGGCAACTCCACCACTCATCATTACTTCCACTTTCATGGCTTGGTATAAGTTAAAAACTGTTTCACATTAACTTGTGGATTAATTTCCTGGCAGACGGCAACAGCTGCAGTTTGACATTACAACTGATTTAAAAGTCTGCACATGCTCTGTGTAGATAGCACCACAAGGTTCAGGCTTCGTATGTCAAATGCTACTAATGGTTTTAATGCACAAACAAGGAAAGTGCTTTAATTGCACTGGGATCAATCGTTTATGACCCAAGGACACAATCACTGCTCAGGTGTCCTCCCAAAGACACACGGATGAGGTTAATTGGAGGCTGTAAAATTACCCATGTGAATATAAGTGTGAATTGTCGTCTATGTATCTGATGACTATGTGTGAATACAGTAGCAAGAGAAAGAAGAAGAAAGCAAACACATGGTGCTTTGAACATATGCGTTAAAACAAATATAGAAATGCTGACTCAGAAAATAAACACATGGACAATAAAGCTTTAACAAAAACTGACCTATGTTGGTTTTCACACCTTACATGTGCACTGAATATGTAGTGGAGTCTTCATCCATCTGTCTTGTCTTATGCATTGAGATGTCCTGCAGGTATTTTCAGTAAAAGCTTCTCATCATAAAAAATGGACAGTAGAATTGAAACTCATCCAAATCACAATAGTCACACTTTCTGTCACCCTCTGGGACTGACTGGATGTATTCAGTTTCCATAGCTCATGGTAACAAAATACTACAACACTGAGTGGGCCACACTTTCATCTGTTTGGAGCATGATGGATACCTAACCTGCGACTAAAGAGGGGGGATTGGAAGGTTCGGAAGAGATAAACTGCACCTATAGTAGTTATCGGACCGCAGCAGAGAACTAATGTGGGAACTGACTGTGTAGCACTGTGACCTGTCCTTATCTCTGAGAGCTATGTGATACAATGCATCAGTCACTGTGGGAAAGAGGTGTTGACAAAAGAGACAAATTAAAAATTGACCAGGTTAACATGGGAAAACATCTACAAACAACAATTTGCCTCCGAGTCGCAAAGACTCATTTTCCCATACTACACTACTACAGTGTTGATTTAACAGTTTTAATACCTGCTCCTCCTATCCAAAGGCTGCGATTCATCTGATCAACCTCACAGTCTCCTGGGAGACGCTGAGTGTAAAGGCCACTGAAGCTCATGCAGAAGCAGCAACCATCACTGACTTTTGACCTTTTGTTATGGAATCTATCAAGAACTGTGTCATCGATCAAAATAATGAGAGGCAATGCCGCACAGGGCCGACAAATACCACAAACGAAAACAAATAATGCAATTATTTAATGGAAAATGTGAATTCAATCTTGTTTCTAAATATAAAGTGCATTTGTGTCTTCCCTTCCTGCCTGCATTAGAAGAATGTGCTCATGAGGAAACAAGGGTTCAATACCCATTATGATCTGATAGCTATTACCTAATCTATCATCATTACTGGACCTACTACTGTACACCGCCGCTGAGCATGCCCACACAAACACACAAATCCAGCAAAAACAAACACACACAATGTATACTGCAGTTCCCTGGAGGAAATGCGCCACGCACATGGGGAGTGGGGGGTGGTAAACTGAGATATATGATAATGTGTAATGGAGGGG
>OMNW01010311.1:0-11131 GCA_900303245.1 Selene dorsalis
AGAGAGAGAGAGGGAACAGTGCCAGAGGAAAAAAAAAGAGACAATAACACATTCCCTCTCTCTCTCTGTCTCTCTCTCTCTCTCTCTATTTACATATCCATCTATCTGCGCCTGTAGATTTCATCTGTGACTTCACTTCGTCATGTCAGAAATCAAGGAGTGTCCAAAATTAAACTACGAAATATAATAACTTGTGGTTTTCCCCCACCCACCCAGTCGGCAGCTGTGGTCACTGTCAGGTCTCTGTACTCCGCCCCCTCGTCTGTGGTTCAGGTTTATTCAAATTCAGGCACAAAGACTATTTGATGGGACGTGAGAGGCGGTGTCACATGCCACAGTCGGTTTGTTGAACCATTCATCCGCCTCGACGACGTCTCCACCAGACATCACACCACCACCAGAGGTCCCTGTCAGGTGTATGTGTGTGTGTGTGTGTGTGTGTTTACCATGCGTAGGTAGTTCATGAGGCTGGTCCCGTGCTGCCAAATGAGCGGCGAGGTGCAGCTCAGCGGCTTCACTCCGATCTCCTGACTGCGGTTCAGCTCCTGCACGGCGCTCACCACCACGTGAACCGCATCGAACATCAGGGCCGACGACAGCTGAAACAACAACAGCAGTAAAGAAGTCAAGAGGTGGGTTTATTTGAAACTGACATCCTGTATGTTAAAGGAGCTGATGACAACATTGCAGTTAAAAAATTTTGTGTTTATGTTTTGATTTTGTGTTGTGGCTCGTCACGCCTCCCACCGCTATCTCCCAATTATGAAGTCAGTAGCATTTCAGCATTCAGGTTGCCAGTTACCACTGAACTGTAGCTACACATATTGTGGATTATGTCTGATATTACAAACATTAAAAAAAACACGCCATGACTCTAAAAACTATATTGACAAAAGCAGAAACAAAACCAGGATCTGCGTAGGAGATGCATTTGAAAGTTGGACGGCTGAAAGTGGAGAAGAATTTGAGGACAGATGCCGGAGTGGCTAATTTTCTCCTGGACACACACGCTTTTTGCACAATAATCAATTTTCCCAGTGTAGCTTTATCCGGTTCATTTGGGAACACACTGCAGTATTTTGAATTTGACTGTAGAAACAGTTTCGGCCACAGTCTTACGGGCGTTACAGATAACAGCTGTGCAACCAAAACAAGGAGCTAAAAGAGGCTAAAAGGCCGTGAGGTGTTGACTTCACCTCAGCTGCCTGATCGCATCGTTGCAGACACTGTGTCGTAATCCAGACAATAGTAAACAGTCTGTGTTTTTGTTGTGGCTCCTACAGATGGAGGACGTCGGGGAGCAATAGCAGAGGAAAAAGAAAAAAAAAGTGTGCTTTGTGCTATCAGCGGCGTTCAGTGCAGCAGCTCGAACGCCTCATTGATCCTATCAGCATGTTGATGTTCTGGTCTGTTTGGTCAGTTGTCAGTCTTAGGGAGAGGAATCAGAGAAATCGTACGGAGGCTGAGGTGCAGTCTGTCGACGGCTGATAAAAGAAAGATGGATGTACGACCGCGTGTGATTGGAGGCGTCTCCGAGCGGATGATGGTTTTGGGGCTGGATGACAGTAACTAATTACAGCAGGAGGAGAGAGGGAGAGAGAGAAGGAGGAGGACGAAAGAAGGAGGAAGAAGAAGAAGAATCGTTGTCTGTGTTTATTAATGAGGGTAAAGCCCTCATTTATTCTGAAGTTGAGTAACTGAAAACAACAGTCAACTGAAACAAACACAGAAACACGATTGATAAATTATGTAATGACAAGAACTGATTAAAAGAGGCACTAACAGAGAATAAAAGTTTAGAGATGAAGAATCTAAAATGACCACAGATTAATAGTAGTGAGTTCCAGGTGGACGGTGCAAAGAGGACAAACAGCACTTCCTCCAAACTCCGCATTAGTCCTGGGAAAGATATGAAGGCAGTTTTCAACAAGAGACTTTTAAATAAACAAAAACAAATGCAAATCATGAGACAGACAGAAAAAGAAAGAGAGAGTGAGACAACCAGCGAACCTTTTTGCACAGGATGCAGTGATGAGTGGTGAAATGAACCTGAGAGCAGCATCGAGGGGCTGCAGAGCTGCAGCTGAGGCTCCGCTCTACTTGATGTCATGATCATGATCTAAACCTGATGAAACACCTCTGTGTGTTTGCAGCTGCTTCCTCTGGTTCACGTACTGAACGTACCAGCTTCATTATTACTGTGTGGGATTAAGATCTCAGCGTGTCGGGATAAAATCTGATAGACGGCATTTTAATATTCAACTCCACTGTACCTGCTGAAGTCTGTGTTGATTATTGTCAAACCACTCTGAACATGATGTTGCCTCGTGGCTTTTAAAGCATCGTAAGGTGCGTTCAAGATCGACTTCAGGTGTCAATAGGTCCCAGTAGGTTGTATGTGGAATGTGAACCCAAGTCTCCAGTGTCCAAGTCGACCCTGAACGCCTCCTTGTGACTCCTGGTTCGGTGGTACACGATTTGTGGAGTCAGAGTTTCCTCACCCATGTGCTTTGAGTGTTGTACGACATTTTTATTGTTTTAACTAATTACATTTTAATTAACAGTACGTTTCTTTAAGAGGAAGCTTTAGGGCTAAAGGGCTGGAAATATTTAGTCACATCAGTGAGTCATTTCAGACTGATGCTCCTCAGATAATGACAGTAATCACCACAAACATAAAGCTCATTACATTCAAAACCAGTGTTATATTTATGGGTCGTTTCCACTCCTTTGAGCACCTTAAGTGAATAACTATGAGTAATAAACCCTGAGAGGATGCTCCTCTGCAGCGATGATAGCGTCTTCAGTGACTGAGATGAACATTGCTATTATCTGCATTAAAGCCATCTGCTCAGGTGTTATTACTCTGCTGATAATAGAGCTGTGATTGTGAAGAAAGCTCTGAAGAGATTGATTTGTCCTGATGGGTCTTTTCATTATGGAGAAGGAGTGAGGCACAGAGAGATAGTTAAAGATTAGAGGAAGGAAATAAGGCGACGCTGCTGCTGCTGCACGACATGTAATCAAACCTGGACGTGCAGACGGGGGATGAGGGATCTGTTTTCACACATTATCTCAAGATTTTAAACCATTTCATCGGGAACGTGACGTAATTACTGTGAAAATAACAAAAATATCACTTTTTGGTTGAATTGATCCCAATCAATACATATTCAACTCCAAAAAGAGGCAAAACAAAAATTCTGAACACGAAACTGCTTTTTTTTTAATCAGTAAGTGTAAATATTACAACATATCTCACATGTCTCGAAAATAATGTCATAACCCCTAAAATGAACTCCACCAGTTTAGCTTAGCTAATATGAGCTAGTTCCTATTTTGTCTTAAGTTATAATTAAGCAAACTAATAAAGTGGTAGATATTATCCTTGTGCTCAATAACAAGCGTCTATGGTATAAACTTGGCAAAACATTGCTGCAAATAACATTAACTAAGATGTCAGGATATCTCCATCTTCACTGACTGGCTCCATTTTTATTTAATCAAGATTTAAATATATTAGGAAAAGGAATAAGTTATGTAAAATAATTAAGCGTTAGAGTTCACAACTGGACTTCTTTTCACTTCTTAAAGACATTTGTCCTCTCATCTGAAAGTCTTCTGGGATAGCATTTAATCACTACCATGACCTGGACCTGCACAGATGTTGTGTAAAGTCAACTCTCAGTGTGTATTTGATGCGTCTCTCACCGCTGGGCCGGGGTACGGGCTGATGTCGCAGCCCTCCCTCCAGGACAGGTTGAGGCTCCTGATGAACTCCAGGTAGAAGGGATGGCTGTTGTTGAGCATGGAGAAGCCCACGATGTTGGACTGATCGTCCACCACGTCGTCCAGCCGGAGCAGAGGGAAGTCCTGGAGACAGAGAGGAGGACAGAGAGAGAGGGCGAGAGAGAGAGAGAGAGAGAGAGAGAGAGAGAGAGGAGAGAGAGAGAAAGGGAAAAGGGGAAGTCATATCTTCTGGCTCTCGGCTATGATGTGTGTTAACAGTTTGTTCAAAAAGTAGGAGTTGTCAGCGGCAGATACAACGACCACTTAGGATCACAGCCTAAACGAGTGAAGGATGAAAGAAAGGCAGGAGGAGGAGGAAGAGAGGAACAAGAGAAGAGCTTGATTGGAGTTTTCTTTTGCAGACTCCACAACGTCAAGTTGAATTTTTAAATTCAGAGCAGGCCAGCAGAGAGAAAAAAGGCTTGGGAAAGAAAAAAAAAAAGATGGACATCAAACGCTGGGGAATTTCAAAGAACTTCAAATAGTCCTTGAAGGCGAGTCGGTGACATGCTGAGCTCTGCTGCTGAAACAAACCAGAATCAAACCGCCGCTCGGGCCTCAGCCCGTGTTTGCTCTGCAACAGATGCTGTGACAATGAAACATTTAGCTTCAGCTGTTAAGTGTTGACAGTCCAGGCAGGTCTGTTTAAAACCAGACGCCGCAGGTTCAGATTTTACTCAGAATCAGACACTTCACCTGCTGCTGCTCTCACCTGGCTCCTCCTCTTCGGGTGAAGCTGTAGGAGATTCATGACGCTCCACTGTCCCTCCCCAGTTTCAATTCACGGTTATTTCCTTTACATTCAGACAGAAACGTGTCCAGTTGCCGTCAGCGTTGGACAGACGGAGCGTAATCATTGTTGTTTGGTGCCAGTGGGGGTGAAATCCTCTGGCTCACGATCCATCCCGTCTGCAGAATGGGTGTCTGCTGGGGGTAAGAGGCCTGGAGAGTCCAGACCACTGAGCCTCAATCAGACACCCTGAGGACACTCTGGGCCCTGGAACCAGCTGCTAACCTGTGTGTGAGGTTAATTCCTCTCTCTCTCCTGAATCTCTCCAACACTTATTTACTTAGCCAGGTTTCTGGCCGAACGGGAAGCTGCTGCTGCTGCCGTCGTCGTCGTCGTCGTCGTTGTTGTTGTTGTTTCTGCTGCTGGTGTGGTTGCCAGTTGCCAAATCAATTTCAGCTACAGCCAAGTCTGCTGTCAGACTGTAGGCCCTGCCAACCGTGACAAAGAGCTGTTGGCTGCAGGAAGTGGCAGCGACAGTGAGTGTGTGTGTGTGTGTGTGTGTGTGTGTGGGGTGGGTTAACGCTGCGGCACCGTCCCAGAAGGACGCCGGTGCAACTGCAGCAGGACATTCATTTAGACAGAACCAGGTTCTCCAGAGCCGAGGAGGCCGCTACAAGGTCAAGTCCAACAGGGCTGAGATGGGTGTGAGCAATAAGTGAGATTTAGATTGGTTTCTGCTCCTCCAGAAGAGGACCGTCATATATCTGCAGGGGATTGATAAGGATATTGATCAATACCTGTGACTGATTACTTCACCAAGAGTAGGGAGTTCTGGTTTTTGAAACTTTCTTTTTCAGCTTGAAGTTGTTCAGGGACACACTGACTGAGAAGAAGATATATTTATGGTTTTAAACACATGTTTTAGGAGCAACAGGTCAGTGAGCCAATCAGAGGAGAGACTGGAGGATTTCTGAATGATGAAATAAAAATATAGCAGGTTTCAGGTCAGAGAAACCAATTCCTTCAAGGCTGGTGGGTCCATACAGACAGGGCTTGGGGCACTCGATTCACAAAGGACTGCAGTTATATCACCCTTTTCTACAATAGTCATATCATCTACTCAGACCACTTTACACTCACCCATATCTACACAGTGCTTTTCTACCACACACTCACTGACATATTGGATGATACATCAGGGGGAAAAAAAATGTGTGGGGGTGAAGCTGAAGCTGTCTGACCATCTGAAGTGTACTGCTGCATAAGAGCAGCTCTGTGAGGCTGAAGTCGGAGCTCTCAACGTTACGATCGATGGTGGATGAAGTTAAAAAGTCATTCAAATTCATCCTGAGGGGGGCAATGTGATCGATTATTTTCACGTCGATCCATCCAGTTCTTGTCGGATCATTTCAGTCTGGTCCAAAGTGTTGGACCGCAGCACGGTGACCTGCCGAGGCGCTGCCAACATGCAGATGGCGTCACTCCGGAGATAACAAGTGATCCTGCAGTAGATTAGATGGAGTTTAATGAACTTTGTCTAATGTTTGGTTTGACCCTCCTTACACACAGCTTAGGGCTGAACTCTCAGCACGTTCATGACTGAGTGCTGGCGCTGGCGTCGGCTCTGTTTCCAGCAGCAGCTGCGGAGGAGACTGATGAAACAGGAGCAGGAGGAGCAGAAAAACCAAAACAAGGAGCTAAAACAGGCTCCATATTCACTTTGCTATTGTATTGTTCAGGTGGCTGAGATGAGTTTCCTTTTTTCCTGTTAAAGCAGTTTTCACATTTTCCATCCTCGCTAAAATCGGACGTCTCGTGGCATCTGTCACCTGAAACCTGCCTGTCTTTTCACCGTCAGCAGAGCGTGTTTAAAACAAAGTTACAGGTAGGTCAAACACAGCAATGCAGGTTGGTCCCTATCCAACCTCCAGAGTAGGGGGAGGGGGGAGGAGGAGGGGTTTCGCCCTTGGTGCTGCGACCACTATGTGAAGCGCCCTTGCAAACGGCTCTGTTAACGTCTGTGGCACATTGAGAGGCGGGGATCAAGACGAGTTATTATCCACGCAAAGTCCCCTCGCACAAGGGCACAACACCGGACAGGGAAATTATAAAGATGACAAACGGCGACGGGCACCAGCATGCATCTCTGATGAGAGGAGAAAGCGAGGAAGAGGAGGAGGAGGAGGAGGCGAAGGAAGTTAAGGGTAAAGATACACCTAAAAACATATCCAAGGATTGTTTAGGAGGAACAAACAGAGGTGAAGATGGTAGGATGAAGAGGGTGAGGAAAGACAACGAAAAGTAACAGGAGAAGATACGATTGAGAAAAAGCAGAAGAAAGAAGGACAGAAAAGAAAAAAATGGACAAAATTAGTGAAAATGAAAGAAGGTAAGAAGGAAAAAGGAAACAGAAACAGGTGTGGAAACATGAGGAAGAAGGACATGTGAAATGAAACAGAAAAAGAGAGAGGGAGGATTGGAACAAAAGAAGAACAGAAAAGGAATAAGGGAGAGGATGATGGAAGAGGGGGATAAAAGGAAAAGAAGAGATAAGAGAAATGGATTAGGTTTGGAGAAAGAAAAACATCAGACGGACTGAAAGAGGAAATAAGGTTATAAGAGAAGGTTTAGAGGATTTAGGAGAGGAATGGAAAAAGGATAAAACCAGCACTCGTACAGAAAAAGAGGAGGATCATTGTCTTTAAGAGGATGAATGGAAGAGAAGAAAAGAAGTGGATCTTAATGGAGGATGAGTGAGGGGCTGGAGGTGCAGGAGGACCCGGGCGAGAGCTTCGTCATGGGCGCAGAGATGAGGCTCGGAGCTCTTACCATGGTGGTGAGGATGTACTTGTAGAAGGCTGACGTCATCCCCAGCTCATTCGCCTGCAGGTCGGCAGAGGAGAAGAAGAAGAAGAACAAGAGGAAGAAAAAAGCTCCTGTTAGCGCCGTGAGAGCAGAAAATAAACATCCTCAAACTCTCTCTGAACCATCTGCTCCATTTTTCCACACCACACACTTCCGTTTGTCCTAAATTGGAGATAATTACATTTCACCCCGACAGACTGTGTCAGCGTTCCTGCGTGTTGAGTAACATGAAACAACCTTGAAACAGCGGTTCTGTCTCTGGATTCAGCAACAGGATGTGTCAGTGATGAAGAGTGGGAGGGAGGACAGCAGCTGGAAACAGCTAAACGGGTTCTGATTGGCTGATTTACAGCTTTAATCTGGGATAAACTGACAAATCTGAATTATACCTGCTGAGGGGTTTTAACCTAGACATTTCAAAAGTTTTAAATGATGTCCAGATGAGTTTCAACCAAAATGTCAATGTGTCTTTTCACCTGCAAAATCCAAAACCCAGAGCTGCATGAGAGCAAGTTCAACCCCCTGCTCGGTGGCGCTCCAACCAGACCTCCATTAAACCTTCACCAGACCTTCATTAGACCTTTGTTGCAGCCAGTAATGATCCTAGACTCTGGGGGGCCTCAGGCCTCAGAAGCCCTGACATATTGAGTATTAGCAGAGGTGCAATTTACAGATGTCCTGTAAACACCTCACGCAGAGTATTAGATGACACTACGATTTACAGATGCTGCCTTCAGACCATCGGTGGATGCTATACTTTACAGAGGTCCCTAAACACCTCACATGCTGCATATTAGCATATGCTACAATTAAGATGTTCCCTGAAATGTCACATGCATTGATTGGTAGCGGGCTGTTGTTTACAGATGTCCCTTAAACACCTCTATTGCAGACGGGAGATGCTACAATTTACCAGATGCCTCACATGGAGGCAGTTTGACTGCCTGCATGGTCGTTAGCTCAGGTCATTAGATGCCAAACCTGGTCCGGCCTTTGTTTGTCACACACAGGTGAGCATGTGTCCTCACAGTGCAGCAGCAGGTGATTGTGAGTCTCTGTAGTATTTGCCATTTCTCATCAGCTGCGGTTTGAGGATTACTGCGTTTTTCAGACTCCAGCCCCTTCAGCCCACAGTTTGTATGCACCAGGCAATTTTACAGTGAAACAACAAGGTGTTAGGTATCGTTAGCTAACGCTCTTCACTCATTATTTCAGTCCTGCATCAAATCACAGCTCAGGTCTGGACGTGATGTGAGTGCAGATCCGTGTTAAACCTGCTGAACTGACTCTGCTCCTCTTTAATGTGCTGCTGTTTCAGCCTCAGCCTGTTGAACAGCAGAGCAACTCTTCCCACCACTGATGGGATTTCAACTGGCAACCTCAAAGCCAAGAGCCTCCAGGCTGCCTGTGATATTAAACCATTAACCTTCCACACACTGCGAGCTTCCCGCCACTTCAGCCCCGCAGGTTACTGAGCGCTGTTATTTTGTATTCTGAACTTCTCAGGCCTTCAAGGTTACTGAGCAGAGAGCGAAATTACAACCTGCCAAAAGCTGCTGAATTTAGTTTGGGGCTGTAAAGTCTGTCGACTCCACCAGCCAGGTTTGGCACGAAACCAATCTGCGTGTGAAGGTCCCATTCTATGTATGTGGTAAACACCACAGAGGAAGAAGCAACACACAAATAAAACAGGAAATAAAGAGTCATTGAACAGATGAGAGGAGCAGGACTTCGTTCGTAGTCCCAGCTGAGGTTCTCTAAAAGCCTCAGGATATTCAAGGTCTGCCGTTAAGTGCATTGAACAGCTGCATCTGCTGAGTAAAAACAAGTTCATGTTTGCACTGGGACACTCATCGGTCCCCACAGGAGCTCCCACAGCACAATGGCTGCAAACTCTGCAGTTCGATAATCAGACTGAAACGCTGGAGGATCGTGATGGGACTGAAACATCAAACATTATGTCCAGATGTCGCTCTGCAGATCTTAACCCTTTGGCACAGTCGCTGTCTTAGTCAGAAAGATGATCATCTGAGCTGCTTCCTTAAAATCACTCTCTATCTGATCAGACTTACTGATGCTGCGTCTGTTTCACTGTCCTTATGATTTACATCCAGGAGGGTTAGTGCTAATGCAGGAGCAGGAGCAGTGTAAGGTACAGAGGCAGAATGTAAATGTGTGGAGGAGACAGAGGCAGGGTTGATGCAGCACACGTTTCTCCATCTGTAGTTTGGACTGTGGGAAGTGAGAGCGTAGTTTGTCCCACACTGATACTGATAAAGGGTGAGACTAACCTCAGCCTGCTGTCGCCCCTGTATGGGAGAGGTGACTGTTGTGCTTAAGCATCAACCTCCAAGGCTGAAACATGAAGCTAACACTCACGGGCCAAAAAGTGCAGTTCCTGTAACGACCACTAGAGCCTGGCTCCGAAAATGAGTCAACCACCATAGACTTCGATGTTAGCAAAAATAAACAAAATTGTGTAATTGAGGGCATGGCTGCTTTGAGTGACAGGTGGATGAGTGTATGCTTGCCCAAGTTTGGAGTTAGGGGGCGGAGTCAGGCTCTTCCAAGATGGCAGCTCTACCACTGCTCTGTGGGTTGCGTCCACCTTTATTTACAGTCTATGGTTCCACTCTGATCAGTTATCATAAACACTAACGCAACATGACTGATCAATCTGTCATGGCCACCTGCTTATAAACGAGTCAGACAGTTGCTAAACCGTCGTGCAGTCGCTAGCAGTTAAAACAGTCACCTCAGTCATTAACTGCTCTGCCTCCTCTGTGTGAATTAGCATTAGCTCACGTCGCCTTAAGCCCAACGTGATATTTCATAAAAGTGCATTAATTTTTTCTGACATAATTGGATCTGCTTTAACAAGCAGCACGGAGCCTTGTATCTGTGTCTGAGTGGATAAAACAGTTTCAGACACTTTATATATAACCATGTTGACAAGGAAGCTGTGCCTCAGTAAATATCATCACTCTCACTTTTTAGCTTTATTGAGATTTTGGGGGGTTTTATGTGTTTGTTAAGAGGAAGTGTAATAATTTTGTTTTGAAGCCAGTGTGTGAGAGGAGCTGAAAAATGTCTTACCTTCCTGAGGATGTGGTAGGAGATTGAGGCGTTGGCGTCGATGATGATGGTGGCCACTTTGTCGTCACGGATCTCCTTCAGCAGAGGGGTGGGGTCCAGACTGTCGTCCAGCATCCGCACCGACAGTGTCTCCCTGGAGATGAGGAAGCGGCGGACCAGCTCCTCTAACCGCAGCAGGCCTACAGGGCAGGAAGAGAGCACTTCACCACGTACCCGTGTACTGTAACCACAACCTCAGCAACCACATCAGTAAAATATGAGTGTTTCCCAAATATGGAAGAGTCAAAACTCTCAGAGAGAGCAGCAGGTTGGAGAGACGAGTCGCTGATGCTGTGAAAACAGGCAATAAACACAGGAAAACAAATGGTGACAGCTGAGGTCATTAATTTTCTCCTCAGAGGACAAACCCAGTCCCGTCTGTCCACACAGACCAGACTGGATTCACTTAAACTGATGATTATTACAAACTGTAAAATTCAAAAGTCTTTCAAAATTTATCTCACTCACTAAACATTTCTACTTGATGTTACTGTCGGTGGTATAATCCAATAATCAGTATGCGTCTATATCAAGACTAATGTTGCCATATATGACCTCCTGTGTTTTCATCACCTCTATTATATGCATCCTCTATTAGCCTATATACATTTT
>OMNW01010312.1:0-11925 GCA_900303245.1 Selene dorsalis
CTCTATCGGCTGACTGCACGATGCTCTTCTGACTGTCTGCTTCTCTCTCTCTCTCTGTGTGTGTGTGTGTGTGTGTGTCCGTCCGTCTTGCCGCGAATTGCTGCAGTGCTGCTTTTTCCAGGTGTTGTGGGGTGTGTGTGTGCGCGTGTGAATGTGTGTATGAATGTGTGTGCGAGTGTGTGTGAGTGAGTGAGTGAGTGAATGTGTGTGCGTGTGTGTGTGTGTGCATGTGTGTGTGTGTGTAGTATGTGTGAACAGTGTGTGCATGGTGGTGATGTTGTAGCCTGGTGTAATTCTCTTACGAATTGGACTAAGCCGGGGAACGGAGTCTGATGTCACATGTGCTTCATCGGAGGAAACGGGGCATCTGCAAGCTGGATTTTGTGGAGGATGCTGCGGCAAGTGATACACAGAGGGCTCAAGGCTTCGTTCTACTGGCTGGGCTTATTCGTTAGC
The DNA here is from genome assembly GCA_900303245.1 of Selene dorsalis. Lineage (NCBI taxonomy): Eukaryota > Metazoa > Chordata > Actinopteri > Carangiformes > Carangidae > Selene > Selene dorsalis. Next base: position 457 of record OMNW01010312.1, read on the forward strand.
AGGCACCCCGTTTTCTTCCTCACTGTCCCCGCGGTCCTCACCATCATTTTCGGATCTACAGTTCTGAGCCGATTCAAGCCGGAGACGGACCTGGAGGTGCTGGTCGCCCCGACTCACAGCCTCGCCAAGATCGAGCGGAGTCTCGCCAACAGCCTGTTTCCTATCGACCAGTCGAAGCACAAGCTGTACTCGGATTTGCACACTCCGGGCAGATATGGCAGGCTGATCCTGCTCGCCAAGTCCGGGGGAAACATCCTGGAGCTAGCCGACCAGGTCCTGCAGGTTCACAAGCAGGTGCTGGATTTACGCGTTAATTACAAGGGATTCAATTACACGTTCGCGCACCTCTGCGTCTTGAGCCACAGAGACAAGCGATGCCTCTTGGATGATATCATCACCATCTTCGAAGATATCAGGCAGGCTGTGCTTTCCAACAGCACTTTCCACAAGGTGCCCGTGAGCTATCCAAACACAACACTGAAGGTGAGGGTTTATTATGAATGTTTGGACACAGTGCGGCTCCTCTTAACATTGCATGTCGAACCGGGCCTGTGCTCGCTATCCGATCCGAACCCCCTTTCCGAAATCTCTCCATCAGAGCTGTAGTGACAGTGCAGCAGCAGCAGTAGGCAGCATGTGAATAGCTGGAGCAGGCTGGCCCTTTTGGAGCTTGCCATAATTTCTGAATGAACACAGTGGGCTTGTATTCTCTCAGGCTGTGATGTGGGGCTGCAGATTGCTACATATATCAGCCAGTGAGGGAACCCTCTCCATAACACAGACAGCCGGTTTGCAGTTTTCACCCTCCCTTGTTGGTGCAGGTGAATTGATTGGCTGCATATAGCCCCTGACTGCTGTGCTCTGCTCCTCCACACACATCCACAGCCACACATGCACACATACAAAGGGATATCCTCTGTCTTTTTTTTTTTTTTTTTTGATGCAGTGTCTCCCTCTGGCCTTTTCCTGCCTGTCCATGCTTTATGATGACATTGCTATAGTAGCTAATGGACTGAGGCACCCTGCTTGCCTGTATCTTCCTCTCTGATGCTCAGTGGGATCTGACTGCACACATTTGTATCAGTGACATACAATCTGACAATAGTGAAACATGGATATGCTGCATGTAGTGTAGTACAGGTGCTCGCTTGATAGGCTCACCAATCCTTCAGGTGCAGATGTGCTCTGCAGATGGAGTCTGCTGCTGATAGTCGGATCAGGCGCTGGTGTGAGAGTGAAAATCTGTTGCGCTCTTGGGTGATTTAGAATATAAGCTTTACACAGATTAAACAAAATTTCATCTCCAGTTGTCCCACCACAAGGCAAGAACAGTGCAAAGGTTGTGGCTTTATTTTCGCAACAGCTGCATGATGTGTGCTTTTTATTGTACGGCCCTGAGGAACATTCACTGTACTGCACAGCTCTGCGAGAACATGGACATCACTGTAACGATCGTTTTTTATTCAAAACTGCTCAAATAGATTGTGAGGCACACGACTCCGTACGCCGATGTTACGAGCTCAAACTGTCATTAAGCCAACATGTTCTGCGTATGACAAGCCTATAGCAGGTTGTAACTTCCACTGAGGAGCTGTCACAGCAGCGTGAGCCATCCATGCAGCATCGGCGTCCGAGCCAAGCAGTGAGGGCCATTCATCATCCTGTTGCCCAGCTTTTCTTTCAAAAGTTGACATTTTGTGATGCGTGGTTTTCGCAGGGTGTCGAGGATGATCATGCCTTTGCTTTGCTCTGTCATAATAATACTCAGGAAGCTGCAAGGTTTTGCGCTCCTGTAGAAATGACAGACACACAGTTTAATGTAAAAAGAAAATAGACTTTAGTGTCTTTGCTGCTGCCGAACCAGGCAATTAGAATGAGTCACTTACTACTTTAACAACACGCATCCGTTGGAGTCAGGTACTTTTCTGTGTTCAGTATCATTCTTCTTCTCATCTACATTTCTCATACTGTCATCTTCACTGACCTTCATCTGACAGTCATCTCCTCTCATTGCTAGCCTCCTCTGCTGCTACCCCGACACAGCTGAGGTACATCCAGTTTTGCTTGTGTTGCCTTTCTGAGATTTTATACTATTTCGTGGATTTCTTTGGTAGAAATAAGCTCCAAGCAAACACACGCGTACTATAGGTCCCAATTTAATGATATCCATCTAAGCAGTGACTACAACATTTGAATATTTAAATAGATTGGGGCACCGCCTTCCACTAAAGGAAAATGGACAAACTAAATTGATCTTAAAATCAGCAGCAGTAAACTCTTGCTTTCGAGGAATTATTCAAGACTACAATTTTGGGGTAAATTAGGACATTTATTTATAACTGATGAGTAAAATGTATCTTGTATGTAGCTGCTCACATAGCCTGGGTTGGTTCAGAGTTTCTGCAAACACTAATCTACCTCTCTACCTCCACTAACACTATTGCCCTCCTACCACAGTTAGCATGGGAGAAGTTTGCCTGCTTTTGCACCTTAAGTTGAATGTGTTTCAATTTGACCTGAAGTGTTTCAGTGCTGGCTTCAGTCTGATCTGCCTACCACACTGCAGGGTCGATGGGGGGTTTTAAGCCTGATAATGACTCTTCCACGCTTAGAAACCTCTGTCAAAGCAGGTGACAAACTGAGGCTTTCAGCTAAAGACTAAAATCTGTGATCATAGGTCATACCAATTTCTTTGTGTCTGACAAAATGGTCCTGTCGTCTGGACTATCTCACCCCTGTACAAACAGGGGGGTTATGGTTACCTAAAGCATCACCACATCACTGATGTCTTTTTAGTTCGCTTTTTCCTTCATGGCAGGTTTCTGTGTCTACTGAGCTTTTGCTTTCTGTATCAGGGCAAACGTTTACTCTCTAATTCATATGTCATTAGCATGTGGTTGGGTTTTACCTAACACAGTTAACCCTGCTGCACCTTCCACAGGAAGAGGGTTGTTTGTTGCCATGTGATTGGTTAGAAACTGACTTAGTTCTGTGATGCGAGTGAATGCCAATACATAATCAAATAATGCCATTTATTTAGAGAACATCAAACACAGGCACATGTCTCTTTGTCTTTATGTGAAAGGTTTTCTCGACACATACACAATTTTCTTATAATAACTCATCTGTGACATGAGGGGCAGTGTTTCTGTCTGTGACCTCCTTCCTCTCCAGCGCTCCCCACTCTTTATCAGGCTTTCTGCACTCTCCATCTTCCTGAATCCTTATTCTCTCTGTCTGCCTGTCTGGCGAGCTGTCTGGCCTAATTCATTTGCCTGACTTCTTATGCCTCATCCTGCTCTTTGATGTCACAACCAGGATTTATTTCTGTGCTTGTTATACAGAGGTAGTCTTCATAAAAAGTCTTACTTTTTGCTGAGCTGAACGTTAGTTCTGTCTCCAGGAGAAAACGCTTTAAATATATTCTTTGTTTTGCTCCGTCTTCTGTATTTTCAGTTGCATAATCTTTTGAAGCTGTCAGGTAGTACAAGAATGAAAAAAGCATTAAAGAATACTATATATAAAAAAAAAAAAAGTTATAGCAAAAGCGAACAGTGTAGAAAAATATGTAACAGTGAAATAAATCTGCTTTGAAATTGTCCGGATTAAAAATGTGAGAAGAAATGTATGAAGTGCCTATGAGTTCTGAGTCTGTGGCTTCAATCTGCATTCACACCCACAACAACCTGATCACAATGCCAATTAAAACTAATTAGAGCTTGTTGATCAAGTACCAAAGTTGTACCAACAGACTGGCCCAATGGCAAAGCTGGTTATGTGATTATCTGCTTTCAGTTGATGGGGTCCAGCAGATGGGGACCTAGATCATAACAAACATGGGCTAGTGTTTTCAAACTCACGCCTACATATTATAGACGAACAGCTATAGATGTTTGTAGATGTACCCCAAGTCATAACATGGAAGCACAGAAGTACAGCAAATATGGTTCATGTTTTCAGATAACTGTAAAATTGATATCGCTACCTAATGAGCTTAAAATATAAATGTACATGGTTGGACTCAAGGTTGTGATTTGTCTCTGTGAAATTGTGTGGTACTTAATGTCAAAGCCCATTATCTTGAGAGAAGAGTTTGATATCTCATGATAATGAGATAATTAAGTTGTTATCTTATAATAATGAGGGGCAAGAAAAGAGCTGCTTTGGCTGCTCTGGGCCTCTGTCGTCGAAAGCTCTGGTGGTCAGGATTGCTTTATATAAAAAGACACACAGGTGTGCCATCTCTGGATTACATTTATCCTAACACTAATAACATTGTGTTAGACAAGCTCAAGCTTCTTGTTCCATTCATGAGAGGACAGTGAAATTGAGTGCTGGATTGAATTAAGTTATTGAGCAGTTTGGGTTGTATGCAGCATGGCAATGTCAAGCTAAGGTCAATGTTTGTTTTACACCCCCATTCTCTTTAATAAATCATAAAACTGGAGGTGAGAGCAGCAGCGGTGAGGCAGCAGGAAAAACAGCTGATGTGCAGAAGGAGGTCTGTGGCACCTTGAATGCTGCAGCACAGCCAATGTGATTGGAGGATGGGAGGAGAGGAGACACAGCACAGGAATTGGCTGATGAGGTTAGGTATGTACATGTCAATAACTGGCTTGCCCCAGGGTGCATTTGGGTACTCGGCAATGAAAACCAGTCAATAGTGTCTCCTGGAACTACATTCAAAACCCGCGATTAAGCATTTTTACAAAAATTTGAAAATATGTATGATGCTAATGCTATGCTAATACCATTGAAATAACAAATAATAATTTTCCTGAATGTGACATTACTGTAAATGTTAAGCTGTGTTATCACTTAAATTTGTGTAAAACAAAACCTTTACTTGTTAGTAACTGGCTGGAATCATTCAGTTAAACAGCAGAGCTTTGTAAAAAAAATCAACTCAACAATTCATTCAAATCCACATATAATACATCTGAAGACCAATAATACTATTGATTTGTAGTCTAGATATAGCCCAATACATGAATAGATAGAATAGATTGGTGAGATGTTCTGCTATCAATGAATGGAAGCCAGTAAAAGAAAAAAGAAAATGATGGTGCATTCATGGCTAAATAACAGCATCCTTTCAATTTTTCTGTTAGAGCCTTGAGTAAAGTTGGTGGATTTTTGAATATATTCCCTAAAGTATATTACATTCATTTCACTCTAGAGTTGTTGATGATACATACAGAAGTGGGGTCAAAGGTGAACCATAACCCACACTGGCTGTGTGCACTTTGAAGCAACTTTTCTTCAAGTGCTTCACTAACGTCATTTATCCTTCTCTCAGTTCTGACCAGTCTTCCTGTCCCTTCTCCCATCATAACATGATGGTGCCACCGTCATGCACCACTGTAGGGCTCCTTGTACTTTGTGTTTGCCAGATATAGTGTTTGAAGTTCTTGGTTATAATCTCAGAGTCCTTCCCTCTCCTCTACCATGAAGGCCATGTTGTTGAGATGGTCGTCCTTTTGACAAGTTCTCCCGTCTCTGCAGAGGGCTTCTGAAGCTCTGTTGGATGAACATTAAGTTATTGGTCACCCCACTGAGCAAGGCCCTTCTTGTCTGGTTACTCATTTTTTTCAGCCAACTCTGTGATGAGTCCTGGTCCCACACTACTTTTATTTCACAGTTACTGAAGCCATTGTCACTATGCTCCTGGCAACACTCAGAGCTTTGGAAATGGTTTTATACCCTTGCCCTGATCAATGCCTGGCCACACTTTTATTGCTGGGCTCTATAGCGAGTCCCTTGGATTCCTTTTGTTTTATTTTTTATTTTTTTGTGCTGACATGCTGTGTAAATTGTGGGGCCTTAAAGCCGTGAGTCTTTCTTTGTCCAGTGAACACAATGTATCACAGGTGGACTTATCCCAAGTTATAGGCACATCTACAACTGAAGTAAACAAGGAATAGCTGACCACAATCTGCAGCCACAGCAAAAGGGTCTGAATCGTTCTGTGAATCAGAGGGTTCAGTTTTGGATTTTTATCCATTTAAGATAAAAAAAAATACTGTACTGTACTTGCAGTACTTTTATAGTACTTAAAAGGAAGGACATATCAGCTACAGTACGGTACATCAATGGCAACTTCTATGCTTTATGGCTGCCCATCCGTGGTATGACTCAGCTGCCTTGACCCCTGAAGTCTTTCCTCTACCACCACCTTTAGGTCAAAGTTTTAATGTCCCATGAAATATCTCAACATCATGTCAATGGATTTTTTCCCCAACATTTTATACAGAGATGTTGACATTTCATCGACCATCATGAGGTTAATGCTCTTGGCTTTTAAATCTAACTAAGTCTAAATAAGCCACTGTCATTCGGACAAAACTTACATTTTTCTGTAACTAATCGCTAAATTCCATCAGATTAAGCATCGCTTGTATTTGTGTGTTTTTCTACTAGCAAATATAAGCATGCTAACATGCTAAACTAAGATAGCAACGCCATACCTGCTGAACATCTGCATGTTAAGGTTGCCACTGCGGGCACGTCAGTACGTTAATGTAATTAGCTTAAAGCACCACTTTGCTAATGTACAGCCTGACAAAGCTGCTGGCATGGCTGTATACTCTTGTTGGCTTAACCGCCTCCACAGCCACAGAAGAGGTTAAACACTTTGACACGTAGGCCTACTTCTTTAACCAAAAGCTGGTTATATCCCCAAAAATAAGTGTTCACACCTTTCCCACCAGCCACATCCATCTTTTGTCAGAGAGCTTGAGAGGTGTCACATCCCCCCTTTTCACATATCACTCAAGCTCTCACAGATATCACACACACACACATACTCGCTGTTGTGTGATGCCCCATCCACACCTACTCTCACTCTGTCATTCTCTCTCTCCCACACACAATGGCACCGAGAACTATAGCCTGTTTTATCTTCTGAAATGGTGCAACAAACAAGAAGGGAGAACAAAAGCTTCAGCTTGAAGCTGGGTATACATTTTGCAGATGATTTAGAAATTTCTGCACAGTATTCACTGTATCACAGCTGGATACAGGTATGCATGCCAAGCAGTCAGTCTGAGCATGTGACGGCTCAGTGTGGGGTGCAAAAGTTTACAGATAAGTGGGTTTCCACTATTGAGATTTGAAACGCTTTACTGAAGTTGGGTGGTAGTTTAATTTCAGCTTTGTGCACTTACACAAGTGAAATGAGAGCTAAAGCTTTCTGGGTTCCCTTAGCAATTACTGAGTGATTACATTACATAAACACACTTGTACACAGTTATGAAATGACACATCTCGAAAGGAGTAGTTTTGAGTGCAATCATATAGCATAGACATACCAGGCAGATACTGCTTATAGAGGTTATATGGAAACCTGGCTGCTGACTTACGGATGGGATCCGTTATGTGACTGGGAGGTGGCAGTTACCACCATGACTGGTTTACTCTGCTGCCCACATAGTGCCAGAGCATAATAACGCAACTATTTTTTGTCTCACTGCAGCAAATTGCTTATAAAAATTGAATCATATAATCATGGGGATTTATTTATCTAGAAGCGTGAGATTTATATCAAGCTCCCCACTGTGAAACAACATACAGTGGCTGTTTGACTGTGCTGGATTATTGTGCTCATAACAAGATAAATCATGTCTACAGTAAGCTGCAAATTAAGTTGACATTGTCACAACAACAAAACAGTGTCATGTAGGGGTTGAAATTCACATTGTTGTGTGTGAGTGTGTGTGTGTGTGGGGTTACTGTCCTAATTAAAAGGGGTGGGGAGATATTTTCTTAATCAGCGTTTTAGAATAATAATTATAATGTATTGTGTAATTAAATGTGGTGAGTAAGCTTATAGCTTTGATATCGAGGATGTGCATTATTGCAGGAAATGGATGACACATCCTGGATATGTGCGCTCCCATTTTGTTGCTGGTGATGTCATGTGGAGTGTGTGCAGCAATCGCAAGTTAATCACAGCTGTCAACATTATTATTAATTTGTGCAGTATGTGCTGTTGTCATTGTCCTCTTCTTTTCTAGAAATACACTATATCAACAGCAAAAGATGAGGAACAGCAGACGATAAAAAAAAAGCTGTTTAAGAAAATTACTTTGTGGAAACGCCTCTTAACCAAATGACATGCAGACCCGCTAACTAAATAAAAGCTACGGGAAAAAGGAATCATTTAGACTTTGTTCATCCTCAACACTTTAACATCATGGCTGGGGTTCAGTCACTTAGAACACTGAAGTGTAGAACTTACACAGTCTGATGAAAAAATTTGCATTGTAGAAAAAAACAAAAAACGATTCAATTCAGTGTGGAGAAGTGGTTGTATTAAAAGCCAGCACCAAGCAGATGGCTGTCAGACCAGGAGGGGTAGCATCCATGAAAATAACAGTCTCTCTGAACTCTTTTTTTTGTGTGTTAAACTTGACCAGTATCTTCTTTTCCTTTACCTTAAACAAGTTCTGTCAGGGTTGGAACCTCAAAAAGCTAATGCTGCAGTCACTGTGAGTATCCTGCTGCACGATCCAAAATATAAAACTGGGATTGAAATCAGTGAGCTGTTCCAATTGTAATGAACGCTTTCAGGTGACTTAGGTGATGTGTTTAGCAGAAACATTTACTGACCAATCATGGAGAAGAGAGATGAGCAACCCCTCCTTCCTGGTGGCCACATTTAAACCTTGCTTCATGTACAACACATGGTCATTCTTGATGGAACCACATCACATTAACTCTCACCGTGTATCTCAGTGCCACTGTTACATATAGAGAAGATGTGATTAAATCATTCATGACCCTGATGGGTGCTGTGGTTATTCTCTGGAGACTCTCTTGTCCAACCTCCAAGGGTCTATACTCGACCTTGGTTGCTACGGTAACTACCAATAGGGATTGGGCAGATGGACCATTGCTTACGATAATGGACCTGTACATGTTCAGTCGACTTCAAAATCTGAACTACTGTATATAACAAGGCTACCCTGTTATGTCAAACATGAGAAAGGAAGTGCCAACAATAGCCTTATATCTTTATTATGCACTGATTTGTTCCTGAGAGACTGATGCTGCCCACGTTTATTGTCCCAGCCGTCTTATTGAACTCTTCTTCTTCTGCTTCGCACATTTCTTGTTTCACAATTGCATTACCTTCAAACTCTTGGCACCGTGATGTTTTGCCTTTGCTGTGTAATTAGATTAATTTAAATGTCACTATAGAGGTCCGCATCAACCTTCATGATGTATCACCTGCTTTGTCCGCAGCTATAAAGAGTTCAAGCTGAATGGTGAATCAGTGTTAGAGCAAATAAGGCATAAAAGCTGGAAAGGCTGGAAGTTTCTAGCATGTTGTGCATCACTGACGTCAAAGAAAGTGTGTGTTGTCTGCTGTCCAGGGGAACTGTGTAAAAAGAATGATGTATTTCTATGAAATCGTACCTTTCGTCAGAGTTAATGTTGGATTTCTCTAAATCCCCTGCAGGATGGCCGTGTGTCCTTCATCGGCCACCAACTGGGCGGTGTGTCCTTCTCACCCAACAGCCGAGACCAGCAGGTCAAGTTTGCCCGTGCCATCCAGATCACCTACTACCTCCGCAACCATGGCCCCGTGGTGCAGGATGCCATTGCAGAGCGGTGGGAGAACGAGTTCTGCGCCCTGGTCAGTCGGCTGTCCACAGCTGAGACACCGCACCCAACTGACCAGCTCCACATCCAGTCGCTCACCTCCTTCAGCCTGTGGCGGGACTTCCACCAGACCGGCGTGCTGGCTAAGGGGGAGGTGCTGGTCAGTCTGGTGCTTGTGCTCCTGGCCGCCACCATCTCCAGCTCCATGCGAGACTGCCTGAGGGGGAAGCCGTTCCTGGGCCTCCTGGGTGTTCTGACCATCTGCATCGCAAACGTGACAGCCGCAGGGATCTTCTTTATATCAGACGGGAAGTTCAACTCCACGCTGCTGGGGATCCCATTCTTTGCCATGGGTGAGTGCAAGCATGGGTCACGAGTGTGTGTTTCCTATGTGTGTGTGTGTGTGGGTTGGTTAGTTTAGGGGCTTATCAGGGTTTGACACTCACAGAGGGTTGATTGGGGAGGGGATTAGCAGAATTGTGTTGGGCTTTTCCTCGGAGGGGATGCCGGTAGTTCATTATTGTTGTTGCTACCAAATACAGTGGCATGTGTGTTTCCAGTGTGTGTCTCTGCCGCTGCAGTTGTGCAGCACATACTTTTGTCAGGCAACTTTGCATGTTTTATTCTGTGCATTTGTTGTCCAGATTTCCTACTAGTTCATTTATTATTTAATTTAATTTTACTGAGCACTGGGTGAGATTATCTCTAATATGGATTTGGTAATAACATTCACAAAATTACAGTGTTACTTAACAAATCAGATCAGATCAGATATTTATCAGAACTCATAGATCCATGTAATTTATTGTAAAAACACAGAGGAATTGATTTATTTGATGTTAGAAATTTGCAGGTCATATTTCCGTGGTGTCACACAACCATGACAGAACGAGGATTTATTCGTTGGGGGTTGGATCACAATAAGCACTGAATATGCGTCAGTGCCTTGTGGAAAAACCTCAGCTGATGAAATCATCAAGACTCATGCATTCGAGTCGTCCCTGTGCACAGCAATGGAGATGGATAAAGAAAAGGAAAAGGGGGTTTTCAAGGCACAAGACTGTGCTATATAATATGATGGGATGAATAGTAGGGGTTGTTTAATCAGGGCTGCACTCCTGGCATGATTTAAGAAATACTGAGGTCATGAGATTAAATCCTCAGACTCCTCTAATAATAAAGGTTTGTAATTTTCCATCCAGTGGTAAAATGAAACTCTTGGTTCTAAGATAAAGTCTAAGGGGTAAAACACAGCTGTGAGTTGGTACTGATAAAAGCATTAGGTTTAAGTTGGAAACAGAATTAAGAGCTAATACTTTTTAGTTGATTTTTGAATCTGAATGATTTTCAGATTCAAGATGCTGTAAATTCTACTAGTCTTGCATAACCACAGCTATACTGTCAGCACTAGGGGGTGGTTTTGCTGCGCCCATATCAATGCTGTGCCCTCAAAAACTGTAAAGCTGTATGTTGCCTGTATGGTCCAGATTTTCATCAAAGCTTGCCACTCCCATTTCCAGCATGTGGCTTGGTAGTTGTTGTTTTTTCCTGTGGTGAATGGTATTTTGAAAACTAATACGCAAGGAGAAGCAGAGAGGCAGGACAAACAGGAACCCGGTGGCAGTAATAATCAATACAGCATTACACAAATACATCAACAGTGTGATATATCATCATTTAGACTCTTGTTGTCTGAGACCCTTCTTCTCTCCCTCTGTCTCTGTCCCTTCACTCTGTGTTTCTTCCATTATATTTACAGTACAGTATATCTTGCATTTCCTCCCCATAAAGTCACAGGATCCCTCGGGCTTTGATAGAGCTCTGCTGCAGGCCAGTGGACAAAACTGAAGTTTAAGTAAGACT
>OMNW01010314.1:0-10449 GCA_900303245.1 Selene dorsalis
GAGAGCAGGAGGGAATTGTGTGTGAGAGTGTGTGTGAGGGGGAGTGTTGAGAGAGAGATGGAGAGAGTAAAGGCAGAGGTGTGGAGGAGGTGGAGGTGTCTCAGCTGCTCCATTATTGTGCACATTTTAAATGTCCCTGTAAGGGCCACCTACAAAAGAAACTTTAACACATCTGCAGCCCATTTCTTCAAATCTTCTGCTAATGCAACATTATGTTACATAAACAACCTCCTGCAGTTCATTTTGCAACCGTTAATGGTATTATGCCTCTAAGAGAAAGAAATAATTCATTTTCATCTTGTAGATAAAGTTCAACAAATTAAAGGACCAGCCCTAAATATCAGTCAGGTCATGGAGTCAATGGAGAATAAAAAAACAGCATTTACTTTCACTTACCACTGACTTCTTATTCTAAATGACCTATTATGACATAAAAACATATTCCTCTGCCAGTTGAGGACTTGATATTACAATCCAAAGATTAACTGGCACTTTCTTGATATAGAGTGGTTGGAGTAAAGACTTCATTGGGGTCATCAGGTGGGCATCCTCCTTCATTGGTGTTTCGTTGATAGGCCCACGACACCTCCAGAGCACTCAACAGCGACACCTGGTATCCCAGGTGTGCTCCCGTCTGCTATTACCCCTCTTCTTTGTCATTTTGCAGCCCAGTTGGGGTCCTTCCTCTTCAACCAAAACCAGTTGCTACTTCCCTCCCTGACAGCCTGTCTGAAGGCCTGTCATTGACTTCCCATCCCCTTCAGAAGCCTGGCTGTTGATGTGGCTACAATCACAACCTACCTCTACCTGGGTACGCAGGCCACGTTGCTTTGCCTCGGCTTCTATGTCTATGTCTATGATGCTCCAGGTTTTCCCAGGTAGTCTACTGACCCTGTTTGGATTGAGACCGCCTTTGTTGGCCTCACTGCCTCCTCTTGCTGCTGGACCTCAGCGACCACCAGCTTTCTTCTCTGGCTGGATGTTGCTTCATGTCATGTTTTAAAGAAAAGAAAAGTTTTTTTTTTCCACAAGTGAATTTCTGTTTTTGTGTTTGGTCTTTCCTCTTCGATGGTTTGATGTGGTGAAAAAGGTGTCACATACTTCAATGCACCAATCAGAATTTACCAACACCTCAAATCTGACAGTTGTGGACTTGTTTGTTCCTGTTGCAAGTCTACCGTCAATCACATCTGATCTAACCATTCCCACACAACTATTAAGCAGATTCACAGAGTTTTGAGAGTGAGACCTTGAACTGACCCCTATTCTGAACAATCAAAATTTCATAACACGCTATCTTCTAATTTCTCCACATGCTGAAATATATCCATGGGGCTCGTGTAATGTCAATACTTTGTACTTTTAGGTTTATGAGAGTAAAACACAAGAGCAAAATACCAAGAAATGTTGTGTTTGTCTGCTCTAATGTAAACTGCAACTATTAGCTCGTTCCTACAACACAATAGTGAAAGAGAACTGCTTCGAAAACACGCTCTTCCTAGGAGCATATAATTTGCTAACTCCATTATTTAATGGGCTTACAGATTAAGTTATTATGAAAAATAAAAAAATATATATCACTGATGTAGCATGTACATATCAGGTAGCAGCATCTGGATGTACTGAGGTAATTCCTTGTTTATTTATTAGAGTGACGTTCTCTTCTCTTCCCTCTGCTGCATCTTGAGCTTACAGATCAGACTCCAGGGAGGGAATCTACTCAAGTGTGATTAGAGCAGCATTATTGGATAAACGTTTCCCCCAATTAACATGCTGTTAAAGTCAATGGTACGACCTTATTGTCATTTGCAGCATCCATGAGCCCTGATGATTTTTTTCCCCCCTTACATTTCCAACATACACGTGACAAGCTGGCGCCCACGATGCCATGTGCAATCAATACGAATACATTATGCAGGCAGTTAGCATGTCATTAGTATAAAAGGACTAAGCTGTTTTAGAAAATGGGCTCTTTATTTACCTCCTAATTGACCTCTTGGTTAACTCATACTGCACAGAGGACTTCAGTGCAGTTTATATAAATGCACATTTTAACATACAGCATATCAACAGCTTTTTTTTTTTTTTTTGGACTGAAAATGTCCTAAGCTTGTTGCCGATTTCTTTCTTGAATTATTTAAGTCTAATGGTGATGACAATTTTTAAATTTTGTCATTTGATATACTGGACTAGACTTTTCAGCTGTAGTATCTTGGCAGTATCCAGATCAATAAAATAAAGTAAAAGTAGCAATAAAAACTGCTTCCAGAAAAAAAAAAAAGTAATTTTGCATTATCAACAAAATATTCACAGAATTAAAAGCACTCTTAAAGCATGCAAATGTCATTGCTAAACATTAACACTGTAATTGTAGATGATCTATTTGCAAAATAAGTTACAAAAGCTCTAAATGTAATCAAGTGAAAATGAAATATAACATTATAAACCATTTAAGCGTTGTCCAAAATGTGATTACTTCAAAACTGTAGACTACTTGTAGTAAAATACATGATGAATATATGGACCTAGTGGTTAAAAAAAATCCACCAAGTTACATATAAAATGGAGAGTTGGATTCATGTGTAAAGTTGAATGACATACCATTATGATTATGTAATCATAATATCATAACACAATATTCTGGCATGTTGTCTGTTGTTGTGATATTGGTTCTGAGACACCTTCCTTCAGCAGCTCTGCCATGGCCTGATGTAGTGATGCCACACTGAACACCAAACCCTGACGGCTGTTGCAAGCTACTGAAGCAGAAGGCTGCGCTCTGTGTAGAATATAGTTACCCATTCTTGACAAATTACACCTGGTAAGCAAGTCTGAAACACGTTACCTCAGTGTTTGTAAGATTTATGAGCACCACTGCATCCACATCTAATTCACTAGGATTTGGCAGACACGGCAGAAAGTCCATGATGAGAGAGAGAGAGAGAGAAAAAAAGAGGTTTTCTCAACATTTTTTTTGTGAAGACAATGCACTTGCATGCACTTCCCTGTCATTCAAAAGAGGTTGTAAAAGTTAACAACCTCTGCATATAATAGGAATGCAGTAAACATACTCTGACATATGGCAGTTTATGCTGATCAAAGCTGAACGATGGGGTTTAGATGAGGGGCAAGCAGAGGGGGTTTGAGATTTCAGCGATTCTTTACTTTACGACATTTTTTTTAATATGAAAATCTAAGAGAAAGCTTGTAATTTTGAGACATTTCACAATATATATGTATGAAAAATTACATTTGCAAATGTTTTATGAGAAAGTATCCCACAAAAATGTTCTAATCTTTATTTGCAAGATGTTCTTGTCTGTGTAAGCTATAAAAATGCTCAGGGATTCGTGACATTTCTTCTTCTCACCTTGTTCTGATCTAAGGAAAAAAAACAACAACAAGTGAGTGAGGCTAACTCTGACTCCAAACATGGTGTGAGGTATATTGCCCATATGAACTGATTTACTGATTTGCTGGCTGTCTTGCAGAACTCATATGCGGCTGTTGTTCTGCTTGTGTTATCAGAGCTCAGTGGACTGGGCTGAATAATTCAGTGCTCCTAGCAGCACCTCTCGTTCGCTCTCTCTGTCTCTCTTCGCACCGACCTAGTTTACATCAAGAGTATACAGGTTGGGCAGGGGGCTGGAGACTTGCAGCCTTACAGCTGTGTCTATCAACCCAGGTCAGGAAAAAAAAACACCTGGTCAGGTTTTTGACAGCATTGGAAATTTAAGTTAGAATATGTTATTAGATGTTGTTGACTGTGTTGCACTGAAGCCTGCTAAATGTACATTTTTGGTCAATTGGAGTTGATGTAAAAACAACAGTTTCAGCTCCACAAGGCGAGAAGCCAAACAGGTTGCAGGACTTAACTTTGAGCTCCATCCAGAGATGCAGTGTTGGTTCAACCACCTGCCAGGCTGACAGAGGAGAAATGTTACGCCTATTAAACAGACCTCCAACATCCAAAAGCTCAGCTCAGTGACAAGCCTGGTGGTGCTCATAGTGTGGCTTTGACCTGCCAAGACTGTTGAGCCCAAATGAGCTTAAAACGCGGCATGAAACACAGGCTGTCGACACTCATCTGTGAGTGGGAGTCTGTTTGCCATGAGCTCCGGATACAAGAGTTGTTGAGAGGTGACAGCACAGATATGTCACACAAAATTCCTGTCTTAAAACACAAAGTTTTAGAAATCGTAAATGTATGTATGACGTCTTCTCTGTGTACTGACTAAGGGCAGTGCACATAAATTTGTAAATAAATTGACTCTTCCTTTTTTCCCCTATTAAATCATTGGTGCAACAACAGATGCCAAGCACCAGAGTAAAGAGTTAATGAAATTTCCCCTTGGGAGAGAGATGAAAAATCCAACAAAGAAAAATTGAATTGGGCAGCCTCAGGTTCAGGCAAGCCAAGGTTAAGGAAATGCAACAAAGCAGTGTAGTGTTTTCATAGAAAATCAATAGCGTGTCTCTCATTAATGTCCTCATACTGCTGTGTAGAAGACAGGTCAGATTTTTCAACATGCAGGGAACACTGAGGGAAAGAGAGATCAAACAGAGTGCAGTTCGTGTCTCAGAGCAGACACTCGATAATCAGGTGAGAGGAATGCTCTCGCTGTAAATATACAAATTTTGCCTCAAAAACAAGACAGATGAGAAGCTTGCTTATCATTTCCCTGTCAAAGAGCTTCTTTAACCAAAAGAATTCATCCTACTGCACCCAAAGATATATGGGCAGCCTCATTACTCTCAGCTCCCATGTCCACAGCACATCTCCCACTTTCTTTTGACCTCTGGCTGACCTCCCATTAGCAGCAGCTATGACAGTCTGTGGTTGCAGCCTGACATGGATATCACTGCTTCAGGTCAATATTCAAGTCGCACCTCAGATGTGGAGTGGCCTTTCCTGCCAAGTCTCTCTTAATCCATTCTGGGCAAAAATCAAAGAATTATATCCCCATTTGCCAAAAAAACTCTTTCCTAAAACACTTGTGAGATGTTTTCTTGGAATACTAATTAGATGTGAAAAATTAGCCGCCATGAAGCTCAGTATAACTAAAAATCTGTCTTGTTAGACTAAAATGAAATGTTACATTTCTGGAATATTGTTAGTTACGATTCACACAACAGACATATTCGTGAAAAATATTACTTCTTTCATGTGTGCTATCAACAATTTACCACTTTAAATTCTTAGTCCTTTATGAAACAATGGCCCTTAATTACTTTCAGCATCTCCTTTTCTAGGTCATTGGTTATTGATTTTACTATGTTAGCTGGGTATAGTTGGCCAATTCAGCTTAAGTTAGCTTTGCCACAATAGTTGTTGATACATAGAAAGAAAAAAACTCTGTTTCTTACTGGCATGACTTACTGGGACACTGGGACATTAGATGTAAGTGAATCATTGCTGCCCACACGGTTTTCCACTCTGACAAGTACAATGTCTGCTGTGAAAAAGGTTTATTAGTGTAGCGCTATAAAGTCCTACACTAGTGTACAATATGATAGAGGGAAGCTATTTTCTTTCTACTGTAAAAAGGCTTGGTTGGCTGTTTAGCTGCTTAGAAATCCAGAGAGATTTGATTATTGTTTCCATTATCAAATAGCATATTTCATTAGAACATAAAAGGCAAAAGGCCTCTAGGATGAAGCCAAACTAATGACCATGGCACAATCTCAGATGAGTAATGAATAAATAAATAAATATAACATAGCACTGTCATACAACACAGTTGATGTGTCAGGCTTTTTTGAAAATAACTTGTAACACATATGTAGTGGGTCTATGAACCGCTCTATTGCCTTAGTGTTAAACTAGTTAGCTGGATACACTAACATTTGGAAAATCACTGTTTCTTACACTCTTGCATCATTTGATTTTGAAAAGGTATAATAAAAGCCACCATCCTCCAAATTCTATACAACAACTGATTTTGCTTTTGAAGAAAATAGCCACAGTTATGTGTTGTTGTTGTTTTTTTTGGTTAATAAACCTAATGGCGTCATTTGTCATTTAACTTTGTAACGCAGTAACGCAGGTTTGCATCATAACAAACAACATCCCTGCTGCTAATAAACACAGCTGAAGGTCAAAATACCCTGCTTGTGCAGGCATCCCAAAACAAAAGACTACACATTACCTCTATAAGTGCTCCCAACTATATGTCACAGTAAATTAAATTTCCCCCCTACACAGGCTGGAGCTGCTGCCTTATCCCCTCAGACACTGACCTCTCTTTGCCGGTCAGTGCAGTCAGGCACAAGAATGAAGCGAAAGAATCCCAGCCACAAAAGGCCATCCCTACTTAGCTCGCAATCTGCGCTGCCAGGGCTGACATCAGAGGTGTTATTACCATATAAATGAGATAAGGTCTTTGATAATTGCTGGCTGAAATTAAAGCCAAATAGTCAATCCATTGGAGACAGTTTGTCTGCATGTGGAAGGAAATTGTGATGCCCTACATCAGACTGGCATGGTTTTCCTGAATTAATGTATTTGTAAATGGATCTCAGATTATACTTCTTTATTCCACAGCTTTTGTCTTTGTTGAAACCAAATGTGGTACCAAGGGAGAAAACAGCTCTGTAAAGGTACCACGGCAGTTCATTTACTTAAACATCTTTCTATTGCAAAAAAATGGATAGTAGTGTCGCCATATGGCAGTCAAACATGTTTATATGACCAAATGAAAACATTAACACAGCTAAACAACCTTATTTAGAATCCAGTTAATCCCCTTAATGCTATCTGATTACAAAGAACACTAAAACACCAGACACATCCAAATTAGTACCCATATTAGCAGCGAGCAAATTAGATCTTGATAAGTCCTGCTAATTACATCTGCGGTGAGGTGCGTGTCATCCGTTGATTTTTATGAGTGTTGTGTCATATTATCTTACGGTACTTTGGTGCTGAGAGAGGGGCAATGGCATTTATTAGTTGATGGAATAGCCCACCTGGGATAAGAGTAGCCATGACATTTCAGCAGTGGAGCAGGGCAATTACCCCGAGTGTCAGCAGCAATAGAGCAAGCCGGCCTTCTGTTGTAGTTCAACTCATCTAGGCTTTGATTTGTACATAGATTTTTCTGGTTGGACATTAGGAGATGAAAGAAAAAACGTAAATCTAATGTAGTGTCTTCAAACCAGTGGTGACAGCTCAAAGATTGATTATATATTGATATTGATCATATATTATAATATTATCAGGTGTCAATCATTATTGGCTGAGAGTTTTTTTTTGTCTTTTTCTTTCTTTGGTTTTTTTTAGTGATTTAAAAAAAAAAGATCAGATCTTGTGGAACTGACACATCTGTGGGACAGTGGATGGTCAAAAAAATTCATTAAATTCTTCCTAAGTCTTCCCAAGCCTGTCAGTCTCAATATTGGCCCTCAGTGTGTGCCTGTCATTTGGGGTGCACATGAGAATGTGCTTCAGGTCTGCTCTGGGATTGGGCTTGCTAGCTAATTACAACATGTAATCAGCCATCACTGGCACATCTTTAGTACCCTGTCTCCATGCATGTAAACATACACGACACTCACTGACTGAATAATTTGGTCTCGTACATTTCATCCTCATAAAAAAGACAAAACACTCTGCCTGTATTGTTGGTAATCTGTCTTCAAAAGGCTAACTTTACTGTGCTCTTAATTAACCTATATGCCTCTGGGCCAGTGAATGCATCTAAAAACACGAGGACTGTGGAGGAAGGCTACACCTGATGATCTCTTGATTGGGAGGAAGTTGTGAACTATTGATCCTCTAAACTGCGATACCACAAGGGTCAGAACAATCTCCAACTATAATTTCCTGAATGTCCTGCAACTACTGATTTCTTTTTTTTAATAAGAAACATTCTTTAAAATCTGGTTCACCTCCTGGAACATCCAACCATGTTCACTCTTTTGCAATCTTTATCATCTTTGATGCTACTGCACCAGATCAAAATGAAAGACCATGGCTCTGTCGCGACCTTTCACTACCACGAAGTCACGAATAAAAACCTCCACTGATCACGGCACTGTGTTTCAATTACCCTCACATCATAACGGCACTCTTCTTTTCCCAGAATGCCACCGCCTGAAGGTCATGGCAGCCTTTTAGTATTGCATGCTGTCTAGGACTTTTGTGGTTGACCTTTCACTGTCTGTCACTTTGCAGGATAACACCAATCACCATTCAAGGATTTGATTGCATGCAAGGCTACATCATAAGGCACATGGCACATGTTTTGTGCAGTATGTTAGTCATGCAGTCCATGTTTATTGTGGAATCTGTCTTGTATACTTGAGTAAAGTAACTAACCAGAGAATTACTTTGGTAAAAGTTACAGTCATCTTTTAGAAAATTACTCTTCAAGTATCTGATATTTACTGTTCTTAAATATCAAAAGTCAAAGTCAGGTACAGATACGTGAAAATTTAACTTATGCGAAGTAACAAAGTGTTTGCACTTTGATACATTACAACACTGGAGTCTGTCATCTTGTCTGTTTTGTTGAGAAAAGCAACACCGAGAGTGGCAGACTGGGAGAAAGACGGAGGTGATAGGAATATAAGGCAAGACACCATTTTTGCCTGTGATGACTGAGCTTTAACTTGACTGATTCATTCCTGACAGAGTCCTCTCATTAATCTTTAACATCTTGCCTGTAGTTATCATTACTAAGAAAACCGTCAGGCTCCCTTCCCTTATTTTGACAGAGACACTTACTTTCATCTTCACTATAGGGGGGGATTCTCTTTTTTTTTTACCAGCTTCCCACCTACCACTGAAATTCTGCTGTGTTTAGCAAGTCATCTACTGAAAGACAAGTATGGATAGAAGAGCGCCTCTTCTCTTTTTCCGTTTTAAGAAAATATGAGCTGCATAAGTTTCTCCACGTGTGATTTTTTTCCTTAACAATCTTTGCAAGTAATTTGGATAATATTCAAATTAAAATCTATCAAGTCAGATTATTTTATCCATGTTTAAAAGCAAGAACAAAACATGTTTTCTTGATTTTAGTGCAGACTAATGATTATTTTATTTTTATTATATGGACAGTTTATATATTTCCTTCTTTCTAAGAGTTACATGAGAGTCAGTCTGGTAAACAGTGTGGGACATAAAGTCCTGTAATATTAAACACAAATTAAACAAATTGCAGAGCAAGAATGAAAAAAATCATAACCCAGCTGTAAAGTCTTGTTGAAATCCTTTATTTTAGGGTTGCAATTGAGAAAACACATGTACACGTGCTTATTTGGCTCCATGGGCTCCCAAATTGGAGGTCAGTGAAACTTGGTGTGTTAATGAACTGCTCTCTGCCTGTACACATGAGCAATAGTGTTGAGTGTCACAGGAGAAACTCACCAAAACAAGCCAAAACAACAGGAAACCACTACACTATGGAAGTCTTTATTAAACAGAGACATACTATACTGCTACAACGTGATTCATGAGTGAAATTCATTTTGGTGCACAGTCCCAATTGATGTTTGTACATTGAGCATGTCAGGCCTGCTGATCATTCACTTTGCACTCTGGGCATTATGAATATTCAGAGTGGTAGCCAAATGTCACTGAGCTATCCCATAACAATAATGGAGCCTGAAGTCTGCAGACAAGTGGGCACGAACTGAGGCGAGCTAATGAATGTAGCTGCCTCGCCTTGATTAGTTTGGATGACAAATGTTTTGATAGACATGGCTCTTCATGGTTTCAATCTACATAACATCATTTTTTCTTTATGCTGTGCAACAACAGAGTTCAACCAGAGGCAACATGAACCAGGGATGTAAGTGCTTTACTTTTTAAAACAAAGGTAACGAATAAACATTGTGTCTTTTGTATTTAATTATATCTGTACAGTATACTTAAGCAAATGCATTACCTGTACAAACATAAACAAAGAATGTACATATACAAAATGAGGGATAAGAATAGAAGTGTGAGTATAATACAGTTTATAAAACAAAATGGATATTTATTAGTGTATAAATATCCACATGTCAGGATGTGTGAACCCAGAACCACCAAATAAAACATCTGTTGCTAATGCTGCACAGTGAATGTTGCACCATGGGATAGGAAAGACTAAACTATGTCGTTCAATGGGCTGGTGTGCCTTCTGAACACACTCCACTGGCTGGAGTTTTCTGTAAACATAATTTATACCTGAGACTCTTTGCCACTCTGTCACAGGGAATCTCAACACTGGGGCATTACTGGGAGCTATAGCGTCAGCCTCATTACTGGGGATAGTGTCTGTCAGGATTTTAGGGCAGGACCTGTAGGATGACATAAACATGAACATAAAGAATGTTGAAAGAGATTTAATGGGACATTCTGCTTTTTAGGAGTTTAAAATGACAGGAAGCAGTCACAAGAAACACAAGAAAATGCAGAGGTACCGTAGTTATTCTGACAACAAATCAGCTCTGTTTTATAGG
>OMNW01010316.1:0-10605 GCA_900303245.1 Selene dorsalis
CTTTGGCTCAACTGCAACAGTAAGCCATGTCCTACTGACTGACTGACTGACGTTTCCATCAATGCTCAGTGTGTGCTCAGAGTGCTTAGCCTCAGTCTGCTGAGCTTAGCTGGTTTCCTAGCTGCTCAAGGCCTGAGGGAAGAGGATGAGCACTTCCTTTACACTGAGCCTCACCTCCATTATGGCAAATAAATTACTTTCATTTCATATATCGTCACTAGAGGTCTGTCTTTAAGTGACCATTTGAAAATGTTGAAAATGACTGAATTCTTATGGTTGGTGACTGAGTTACATGATCCAGTACTAATGCTCTCATCATATCAGTTGGTGTGTGTGTCAAGATCAACTACAGCACTGTATGTATGTTGTGGTAAGTCACATTATGTTTGCTATGCCAGACTGTTCATTGTTCACCTATGTTGCACTGCTTCATTTCAGCTGGTTCACAGTGTGTGTGGTCAGGCAGGTGTGGTCATAGTGGATGTGGTCAGAGTGGGGATGATCAGAATTGGTGTGGTCAGAATGGGGATGATCAGAGTGGGTGTAGTCAGCTGTCAGAGTGATGGTCTGGTTTGTCATTGCAGGAGCTCGTGTCTGGCTCTTCATTGGTTTCATGATGATGTTCGGCTCACTCATCGCCTCCATCTGGATCCTGTTTGGAGCCTACGTGGTTCCCAGTGAGTGCCCCTGTCTGCTAATCACTCATTATTGTATATGTTGTATTATATTTACTGTGCAAACCCAGCAGGTAGGGCTGGTCACACGAAACGCAAAGTTTACTCCTTAAGTATGACACTTAAGGTTTATTTTCTTCTTGGCTGAGGGGGTAACTTAAGGGGGTTGCACAGGATCTCTGACAAAGTTTCCTTACGTCCTGTCTTTGAACCAGCTCAGATTGGTGCTGTCAACTCAGCTACTTGTTAAGAGTCTCCATTAGGTTCCCCAGTTGCTCCTGGGATGTGTCTTCATTTATCACCATAAACTTAGACATGTTGTGGTTAACAGCAGCAGTACCTTTAGGTTTTTTCCTTAGTTTTTATGTAACTGGGTGAGACCAAAGACAAATTTCCTGCCTTGTCTGGACAATAAAGTCTTTTGTGCAACAGTTAACAATTAACTGACTTAATTGACTTAAGGACGTTTGTGTAGCTGCTTTAATAGCAGGGTATGTCAGCTACAGCTACAGATACACATATGTAAGACAGGTGTGGAGTGTTGGCCCAGTCTTCATCTGATAAGTCTAATTTGTGACTGTTCCACAAAAATAAAGACTGACAAGACATTAGACACCTTAGCCCTAGGCTGACTCAGGTCTAAGACCAATGTTGCCATGATAATATGCTAGTCCATGACACCTAATGCTAATCAATGACACCTTCACTGACCAATAGCACTAGACAGTAAAAAACAACAAACCTGGCTTGTTCATTTTGTTTGCTGACATTGTTCATTGCTAACTTTTCACTCCTAAGAATATTGCGCTCATTACAATATTTGATTCCTCCAAAATCAGGGCTGAACATTTCAGTGTGGTCCCTAAATTTATCGTCTCCACTCCAGTTTAAGATACTCAAGAGCTAACCAAGATGATTGTGCAACAGATGCATTTAGATTCAGTATATCTGAAGTCTGACTGTTAAAATCTGTCTTTGTGAAGCCGGCCACTGGTTGTTCTGTTTTGACTTGTCTCACAGTCAGACTTCTGATATTGATCAGTAACATCACTAAATACAACGGTTAACACGCAGCAGCAGGTCAATATCCTGTTAATGGAGGAGAGATGACTTGAGTATTACAAACCTGGAGACAACACCTCAGTTACCTGTGAGAAAAAACACTAGGCAAGGCAAGTTATTTGTATAGCCCGTTTTTACAAGCAGTTCGTCTCAAAGGACTTTACACAGCATCATGACAACATCCTCTGCCCTTAGACCCTCACATCAACTGAGGAAAAACTCCCAAGAAAAAACAGGAGAAACCTCAGGAGGAGGGATCCCTCACCCAGGACGAGCAGACGTGCAACTGATGTTGTATACAGACAAAACCTGAACTCATTTCTTCTTCTGTTGTCAGAAAACGCTGTGGCTCCGGGGCTGGCTGTCTTCTTTCAGAATGCCTTAATCTTTTTCAGGTGAGCATGATATCAATGTGGTACACAACAACTTACAGAGCAGCATGTACAACATCTGAGACCACTCAGAGATGTTACCAGAGATGTTATATTAATAATATATTCCCAAAAATTAGCTCACTAGCCCTGCACTAGTGAATAAGCCTACCAAGCTACTGATAAGTCAAGCAAACAAGCAGTTGACTTAGGGAACATTTGGTTAATCATTCATAATAAATGTTTTTTTAAATACATCATGTTTTATGTGGAATTTGTTGAACATACTACATATTAAAAATTGAACAAACAAATCCCTGAGGAAGCCCAAAGAGCTGTGACTTTAACATCCTCATAGTCTAAAACAAAGGATTTCATCACTAAAAAAACCTGTCCTGAGGGTATCAGGTCTACTGTGTACCAGTTTAAGTGACTTCAAGTCAAGACTGACATAAGGATGAAGTGTTTAACATGTAAATGTGCAACCCAACGAAAAAGATTCATGGCCGTCTCTGCAACTGTTTTGATGTCAGGAAAACTTAAGTCAAACTTTAAGCAAAATCTGAGCTTCAGTAGTTTTGTCCAACAGGCCAGAGTTTCTAGAACAGGTCATGTTGACATGTCAAGTTGATGGTGGGATTTTTCAAATGAATGCTTCCAGAGTGATACAAATCCAAACTCATTCCACAATCCACATTTTAAAGGTTACTGTAGTTATCTGCTGCAGCAGTGGAGGTAGACTAGCGAGGGCGTGTTCTATATATGTATCCAGATGTTGATTCACCTCTCCAGGTGTAAGTGCAGATGTGCTCTGACCTGAGAGTGTGAACGTCAGATGAGTGAACGTCTTCCTCCTGTGATGTAGCTGTAGCTGTGGAAATCATTCAGTCTCCTCTCTCTCTCTCTTTCTCTCTGCAGCACTCTGATCTACAAGTTTGGCCGAACTGAAGATTTATGGGGCTAGACACACACACACAGACTGATTACTCATCCTGATGTAAACTCATCCATCTGTAGCTCTTGTTTGGTTCATGTTAAATGTGTAGGGACTGCTGTTTGATATTGTGAGCTGAGGAGTAGGTATTCATTAATGTCTTCATGTGATCATCAGTTGTATGTGAGTTAGAGTGTAAAGTCACAGTAGTATGTAGGGTGTGTGAGGTGTGTGTACCACATGATGTGTCTGGTTCATGCATTGGTCTCTTCAGGGTCAGTGTTGTATCGACAGGTGAGCCACTGTCGTCCTGCCTCAGGATCAACTGTGTATTTTTTAAATTGCCTCTTGTCCTCTTGTTTTTACCTGAGATTGTAACAAGAGATGTAAGTATTCACTTGCTTTAGCCATTTAGAGTCAGTATAGAACCCACCCTGTGAAGCTGTCTGTCACGATTACTGTAATCACAATCTTCAAGCCTTTGTTATGTTATGGCTCTTTTCTAGCACTGACTGAAATCACAAAGTCTTCAGACACCTTCACTGTTTTCACTTTGTCATTATGAAAACAAAAAAACATTTTTGCACGACTTGTCTTAGATCTGTGATGAGGAATGTTACAGCCCCACGCTGCTCAGAGGAACAGGGAGTAACTGACATGACAAGTCTGACCTTGAGGAGTCACATGGTTTAGGATTTCAAAGATATATCAATGCCAAGATAACAAAGACCCTACTTAGAAGAAAAACTACAAGTCTAACACCTCACTGGCCTCCAAACATCTTACAGGGAAACAGAAGAAAAAAGGGATTCAAACTAAATGGCAGCTCTCCCCATTCAAAATAATTTCCCAAACATAAAGATAGTAGTCAAATATTTACAAATCACAGAGAGGTTGATAATGAGGAGTGAGGAACCGCAGCTCAAATCCCAAACTCACAACACGATTCCATTCAGCTATGGGAGTTTAATGGGTGCCTCAGTCAGGCCCAGTCCTTCGGTGGGCTCTGCAGCTGCTCCTTCCTCTCCAACAGTGAAGGTCTGAAGACTGTCAGTAACCTGTGTAGGTATGTGCAAGGTATGTGTATAGTTTTGAACCAATAAAATCCTCATGTACCACAAAGCTTTGACCTGCAGGGAGTTAAAGATGTGATCAATAAAGAGTGTTTTACTGGTCAACGCTGTGCTGTCTGTCTAATCCTTCTCTAAAAACCCGGTGAGTGAGCCTCACTGTGAGCCTCCTGCCCTGCACCATGTCCTCATACCCAATTACCAAATTGTCAGCTGATCCTTGAGCTCATTGCCTAATGTTCACAATGTACCATCATGTCTGTTAAAGCAATGAGAAGGCTGCAGCCTTCCTCATGCTCCATCTCCCATGCACGAAGAGGGACTTTTTTTCTCCTCAGCCAAGCCCAAGTCTGAAGTGTTTTTTCTCAACATGCTGTGGATGTCACTAATCTAATTAATTTAATTTAACTATGTCATAAAGTTTGTAGATGACACAACTGTGGTATCACAGGTGGAGATGAGTCCACCTACAGTCAGGAGGTCCAGAACCTGTCTGAGTGGTGCTCTGCCAACAATCTCATCCTCAACACCACAAACCTAAAGAACTTATTGTTGATTTAAGAACAAAACACAACACAAACCATCAGCCTCTCTTCATTAACGGTGAATGTATGGAGAGAGTTCATTCTTTCAAAATTCTCAGTATCCATATCAGACTTTTTCTCTTCGTCATATAACACCTCCACAGCATCTTGTCCTGCTGCATTACTGTATGGTTTGCTGGCTGCTCTGCTTCCAACCGGAAAGCTCTTCAACGAGTCATCAAGACAGCAGAGAGGGTCATAGGTTGCCCCCTCCCCTCTCTGTCAGATAATGCAAACAGCTGCATTCTTTCCAGAGCCAAAAACATCATTAAGGATAACACAAACCTGTTTGAACTGTTACCCTCCAGCAGGTGCAACAGGTCCATCAAATCCACAACCACCAGATTCACTTACAGTTTCTTTCCCAATGCCATAATCTCACTAAACAATCAGTAAATAACTCAGCCCCCCAATGCCTCTTATGCACCAACACTGCACTTCATTTAACACCGTCTTCTTATTCTTCTGTTGTATTTTATGTGGTTGTATTTTCTGTCGTATTTATTATATTCAGTGTATGCACCACAGTGGAACAAAGACAGACTGTCGTATGATTTGTGTTTCTCTCTGTAACAGAACACTAGAGGCTGTAAACAGCCCAGAATTAGCTCTGTATTCTTGCTATAATAAGGACCGAACCTAAGTAGTCTTTCCAGCTGAGCTTCCAGGGCCCACAGGTACTGAGAACAGAATCTCCAGCACAGTGGAAGTGGATTGGAACAAGGCCCAACGTGATAAATAGATCTACTATACAAGTGAAAAAGCACACAGGCAAGGAGAGGAACCCCACACACATCACACGAGGAGCTACTTCTTTTAACTGATCGAGAAAAAGGAACAGGAACTTTACAAACACAACAGCACCACAATGAAAACAGTTTCATTATGCATTCACCTCTATGTAAACATTCTGCAAGAGTTGCACCAATGACACAAACTCTTGCAACTAAGCTCCACAGGAAGAGGTGTTTTGTGATTAACGATGAAAAACAGACACAGGTGACTGATGGTGGCACAGACATGACACATCCTTATTCATCAGTCATTCATGGAAAGTTTAAGATCATTAAAACTATTTATTGATTTGATTGAAACAAGCTGTTACAAACAAAATTTGCAAACATTTAGCAAATTCACATAAAAAACATTCTGTAAAAAGGATGTAACAAACCCAGAGTGGGCTGGGTTAGTAATAAAGTGTGGATCAGCATTAACTGTGAGCAGTAAAATGAGGAACAGAACAAGAAGCACATGATCACACTGAAGACAAACTCATCAACAGCAAGGAGGAGCATCTGACCAGAGCTTCATGCAGCCATGTCTCCATGACGATGTGCCAGAAAAACATAGACGTTGTGCATATGGCTGGAGAAAAATTGCTAATGTCTCTTGATTCTTCTGTGCTTACACCTGCAGTGAGGAACTGTCCAGTGGGTCTTACTGTTCATTCTGAGTCCAGAAAACTTAGTTCATTCATCCATCAGTCACAGAATCATCTATTAAAGTTCAGCTCAGGGTTTCTCCAGCCGAGCTCTGTCCAACTGAAAACAAAGCATGTTGCACATAACCAGGCACTCTGTGAAATCTTAAAACCAGACTATTGATTTTGAAATAAGTTTCAGATATTAAGAATAAAATAACACTCCCCAAATCATCTAGAACTAGACTATTGTATCTGAGCTGGGGCACAGCAGACACATGTGCCTGCTAGGAATCTACAGAGCAAGTCTGCCTGCTGCTGCTTGTAGTCTCTGCTGCTGATCTCAGATGACATGACACAGATCACCGTGCTGCTCTCTTTATAGACCCGTCCAAAGCATTTGATACAGTTTATCACCACTTGCTCATGAAAAAATGACACACAATGGGGCTGGATGAAAATGTATGTAGATGGTTTCAGAGCTATCTGATAGGCATCAATGTGTTAAGCTTGCATAAGCATAAACTACTTCTTAATGCAAATAAGACAAAATACAAACATAACATTGATTTCAATAGTGTGCATCTATACACCAAAACTGGCTCAGAGATAGAGAGAGTCACAGAGTACAAATATCTTGGAATCTGGCTAGATGAAGATCTCTCATACTTGTCTCAAAGTTGTTTCCTCAGATTAAAATAAAGTGCAGATTTCATGTTTAGAGGAATAAAACTGAAGCAGAACCAGTTAATGCTGAGCTGCAGAAATGAAACTGACACTATAATATGAAGAGTTTATATACAGAGAGTGTTTCTCCTCTTCTCCTGGTACCTGGAACCACAGACAGGTAACAGCTCAGGTGTGGTGCAGGTGGTGGTGGTTACCATCGTCTGACCTCCCCTGAAGTAATGGAGGAAATGACATCATAATGCTCCTCACTGGGGCTGCTGGGAGAACTGATTAAGTGGTGCCTAGGATAAGACTCCATCAGAACCTGGAGGAGCAAAAGAAAACAAAAACAGTCCATTATTCTGCTTCCACCTCACTCCTGCGTCACACTCAGCCCTGACAGCAGGTGAGTGGTTTGGTGTGTATCTGTGGCCTGTTTGAAGACTTCATTCAGAGTTACTCCTCGTTTGATCTGACACTAGTTTCACGCATCTCCCATATCTTCTTTTTGATTCAGTTCATCTAAACACAAATACAAGTCACATTCTTAAAACCAATCCCCTTTTACAATGTCATTGCTGATCCATTAGGACGCTCCTCTACCTCACTTCCTGTCTGACACACACTGTTTTCACCTTCTGAACAATGGGTGTGCTCACCTCTGGCATCTCATACGGAGGTCGCAGCCACCTTTTGATTTTACCCCGGTGGCAGATGAAGATATACGCCGTCACAGCAATCACAGTCAGGATGATGGCCACACCCACCACCGCTATCACCTCTGTCTGCACAGACTTACCTGTGGGGGATAAACACACATACACACACACACAGATGTGTTTTGGGATCTCCTGAGCTGTGGGTCTGATTGCAACCACATCATCTCTGCATCGTTATTGGATGAAACTTTTCACTAGTTGTGTAAATCTCACAGATGTACTTTTTACTTTTCAAGACACTGACCAATCAACTTCACAGGAGGTGGGGCCTAGCAGGAAAACAGGCACAACTGATCAACAGTTTGTCCAGTCATGATAAACATCTGGCCACATGACTTCAGGCCATGTTTGGGATCAGTTCCAATCAACATTTTGAACCAGCTGATGACTGGTTTGAATTCATAGTTGAGTCAGAATATTTCTAGAGACATGATCCTCATCATCAGTCAAAATATACAGTTCTTGTAAATGTGACTTTGTTGACTGAATGTTTCAGAGTTAGTCCCTCTGATTGTTTTCCTCTCTCCAGCTCTCGTGTTATTTTTCTTGTGATTAAATAAAAATTAAATATAAAATGACAAATCATAGTCTTACTTGACCCTGGGATGACCTCACACTGGGTACAACTTTCCAATCCAATCTTCTGAGTGAAGTATATGTATTGGACTTTGGCACAGTAGCGCTGCCCCTCCTCCAGGTTGTTGATGGACACTGAGGAAACACCATCTATGGACTTCTGAGGAGGCACAGAACACACCTGTCAGTCACTGAACACACACTTCACACATTTAGGGTTCAGCATCTCGTTCAGACACTTCTGATTAGTGGATGTCTACCTGCAGATATCTGATGTCTACTCTGTCTGCCATCACTCCTGAGTTACTTCATGCTGCTGTAGAGATCCACCTTCCTTTATTCTATCAGGCTTTACAGTGATAAAGCAGCAGACAGACGACTCAGCCTTGAACCTTCACAGATGGTTCACTCAGTACATTTACATGCAGAGCTTAATTGAGCTATGCTCAATGACTCCTTCTTGTTCCTGTGATTGCATTCTTAGGCTGTGGCTTTCTTGGATGTTTTTGTTCTGGGGTTCAATCGCATTATCTGGGTGTCTTAATCAGAGTTGGAGAACTCCGATATTAGTCGGACTAACGTGTTAACATGCACTTCAGTTGTCCAGTTATAGTCAGATTAAGGCAATCATTTGTTTTTCTCAAGTGTCATGTAAATGTACTGACTGATAACTATCTCGCATTATAATTACTGTAGTCCAGTCTCACCTGTAGTGATTCCCCGTCTTTGCCATAGTAAACCCTGTTTTGAAGGAGGTCCCCGAATTCTTGAACCAGGCTGTGGTTGCGGCTCACATACACAGTCAGGGATCTGGGCCGTGCAGTCAGGCTGACTTCAGGAGTACAGGTGTCACCTGGAGAAACAGAGGAAACCATCAGCTCCTTTATACAGAGACAACTCCAGCCTCACACTTTCTCACACACACACCTGGGTTCATTGTGTTTTCCTTAGTTTAATCAGAGTCCTGTTACATATGGATCAGACCAGTGCACTTACTGTTGCCCCAGTGTCAGTTCTTACCCTGCCTGCTGCAGGCCTGGACTGGTTTGGACTTGAGACCGTGTCTCTCCGCTCGCACACGCAGCATGACGCATCCGTGCTCACTCTCAGCTATGCTGTCAGCCACGTTACAGGAAGTGGAAGACGTGCGGAAGCAGGTAGAAACATTTTTCCACTCCGTGCTGTCAAAGCTGAGGACAAACACAAATCACAGTCAGACCCTGTGGTCATGTAGGGAACGTTTCTCACCTGGTTCAACCCTCCACCAGTCATGGTGAGGAGCCATTTGACTTTGAGCAAGTTATCACTCCAAATGTTTTGAAGTCTGTATGTTGTTTGACATGGGCCTTGGTGGAGACCTGCACTTTTTGAAGTCATCATTTTTAATAATAAATATCCAAATATATAAATACCTTGTAAAGTACTATGTTTCTATCAGTCTTTCCCTCTCAATACAAAAAGCATCTTTAATGTCTCTCTTTGTCTTTGAATGGGCCATAAAAAACAACAGGAAGATTATTTTTAAAGGTAAAGGATAGCTTGCTTGGTGGGCAGGATGTCCTTGTAGGAGTGAGCAGGCCAGGAAACATGTGGATGTAGCACATGACACATGAGCCAACCATTTCCTTAAACCCAGATGAAAGCCCCCCTGCTCCTCATCATCACGCAAAATGCTGCATTCAATGCATCTTGTGAAAAACAGGATCAGCACTCACAGTGTCAATGTCTCATTTCTCTGAGGCAGAACTGAAATGCAAATGCAATGTGGTCTTCTGTGCTGCGCCTCTTATTACTGCACTGTTGAAAATGATCCCACTACTCTCTCAGAGTGATGCTGAGAAACTAGTCCACGCATTTATCACCTCTAGGCTGGACTACTGTAACTCCCTCTTGTCAGGATGTCCAAAAACCTCTCTAAAGAGTCTCCAGCTGGTCCAGAACGCTGCAGCGAGGGTATTGACAGATCTCTCCCATTCTAGCTTTTCTCCATTGGCTTCCAGTAGGATATAGAATAGACTTCAAAATCCTTCTACTTACCTATTAGGCTCTTAGTGACAATGCTCCATCTTATCTGAAAGACCTTATCACTCCGTACTGTCCCGCCAGAGCACTTCGCTCCCAGAACGCAGGTCTGTTAGTGACTCCCAGTATCTCTAAAAACAGACTGGGAGGTAGAGCCTTTAGTTATCGGGCTCCTCTACTGTGGAACCAGCTCTCTCCATGGGTCAGAGAGGCAGACACTCTCTCTACATTTAAGTCTAGGCTTAAAACTTTCCTCTACAAGAGAGCTTTTAGTTAGGACTGGCTCAGGTAGCCCTGACCCATTTTATAGCTACGCTGCTGTAGGCTTAAACCGCTGGGGGACACATCAGGTTACATGGAGCCCTATCCTACCCTCTCCTCTCCTCCTCCTCCCCCCTCCCTCCTTTCCACTCCTCCTCCATCCCTCTCCTCTTCTCTCCCTCTCCTCTCACACATTTTGAACTGTCATTATTTGTTGCACCTTGTAGTTTGGCCTTGGTGTCT
>OMNW01010317.1:5902-17534 GCA_900303245.1 Selene dorsalis
ATAATAGGAGATAAACACAGTAATACGTGATTTATAATTGCTCCCATTTTTAGGGGAACTGCAACAGTACATTCTTTCATTCAACTTAGTCTGCAACAAGATGCAAAAGAGCTAAACAAGAATCTCCATCGCCCCCTGCATGAAGTTGAGGTGACGCTGTAATGTGATAGGGTGATATCATAATGCTGTCAATATTCCTTTGTTTTACAGACATGTGTCAAAATGAGGCTCTTACATATTTGGTATTCACACGTCGACATTCCCTTGGTTGAGCGTGTATCTTGCTGGCTGCTGATGGATGGTAGCAGAGACTGAAGCTGGGATTTTCAAGTTTTGGAGCAGTGGACGTCATAAGTATGTGGTCCTGCTGCTCTAATACACAGCTCCTCCCTGGTTGCTGTGCAGCATATGATGGGATTTGTGTCTTACAGTTCACTAGTTTTGCTTAAAAATTAAGAATTCTGTCAAGCAGTTTGAAAACAATTGGTGTTTTATAAATAAAATGTCATTGATGCAAAAACAACTTTCCAAACTTTAAAATGTCAAGATGGCCATTAAATGACCAGAGGCCATCTCTCTCAAAGTAAAACAAATAATGTATGGTCTCAGATTAATAACAATGACATTACAGTTTGATGAACGTTAACAAAGATTACTTAATGACTCCATACTATAATTTACAGTGTGTTGTGACTTTAAAAAAGGACGGAGAAAGAAAAAGAAAAAGAAAATCTGCTTCTTTTTTTTTACTTTTGATATTTTTTCTTTACATGGCATACTTTTGGGTCCATTCTTTTGCTAGTTTGTTGTATCTGAGGAGAGAACACACGAGAGTTACTGGATGTTGACACTGGTGTAAGTGGACAGCGAAGCATCACCTGAACTTGTGATCACACTTACTTGTCTTTGTCGTTCTTGTAGATGTGTGCTATGTCTGGAACTAAGGGATCGTCTGGATTTGGATCACAAAGCAATGAACATATGGACAATAAAACTGGAACAAAGACAAATTCAAAACATCGCATTAGTAAAGGATGTTAAGGCAAAGTTAGTTTATCTATATAGCACCTTTTAACAATAAAAAGTGCTCTGTATAAAACATTAAAAGGTACAAACACTCCTGCAATAAATTCTCCATTATGGCGACATAAGATGTAATGTCCAGTTTGTGTTGATGGAATTTAAATGAATGATCATAGGCTGCAGTTTAGGTGGCTGATGAGAAAATCTCACACTAAACTGTTGCAACTCATAAACTTTATATTCTCTGTTCCTCGGTATGTTCAATGGAAATACTGCAAACTATTTTCTTTTCATTGTCACTTATTATAGTTTATTAGGCTCCATTCATGGGAATGAATTCACACTTAAGCCCCTTTCACATAGGATGCGGTGTTTACCATGCGCGGCTCAGGTCACAGCGCAAGAGTGCACCAGGACCCTGGCGCGCAAGTCATGTGTCTGTTGCTGGGTGACTGAAACGGCATCAGGAGGTGTTTCTTTCCCCCTATGCCTGTGTGGTAGATATCGATGCCCTATGTATTTGACAAATAAGCAAAAGAAAATCATGTCATTAGTTTTTATGAGAAGGAGACAAGTATCAGCAAACACAAAGAGGGGAAGGGAAACCCTCAGGGCAAGACAGGAATTGGGAGAGTTTCGTCTCGTCCAGGAGCTCCACTTTCATGATGACTGCTGGTTGTAGATTCTATCAGGAAACCGAGGGAGTCCGTCCTATTGGACACGCCGAAGTGTCGTCACAGGGCGCTGTGCCCAAGTTGAGCCTGGCTCAACCTCTGCGCTGTGCAGAGCAGGTATGTGCAACACATACACAATGAATGGGAAGCTGCGTCCTATGTGAAAAGGGCTTTACACTGATGGAAACAGTTTCTAGCACTATTTGATTTTAATTTGACAATGGATATTTTGTGTGTTGTAGTTACATCAGACAATAGTCATAGCAACAAGAGAGTGTGATTACCTTTAGACACTGTTAGTGCTGGAGACCACTGTGACCGTAGAATGTCCAAACAGATACTGCCATTGCTGTTAATATTTGGGTGATAAATCTTTGTTGTAAATGCTACCTGTAAAAAATATCAAAAAGACACACACACACACACACACATTTAGTCACACAGGTCTGTATGAGCTGTTGAAAAACACTTCCACAATAGTGTTCCTCAAGCTCAGTGTTTCAGCACATTCAATGTTAAAGAATGAAGAACTCTACTCAGTTTTTCATCAGTAGGCAGAGATGTAGCCTTTTCAAGACACATTTCCCAGTTTGCAAAGATTTTGTCAAAATCATTTGGTTAGACTACCTCTGGCCAAATTCTTTAACCCTCTAAATTTTAAAGAGACAGGACGATTTTTGAAAAGAGAGAGAGAAGATAAGAGCTCACAACCTCTGCCTGGGATTAACAATAGTTTAACCTTTGTTTACTTCATCCTCTATGTGACAACCTTTTAGTTGAGATCAGTCTTTATTCCTTTCTCTGTTTGCTATCAGTACCAACGAGCCCTCTCTCCTTCTCTGTCTCTCTCCCTCTCTCTCCTGCTACCTCTTCACAGTGCGACTTATGTTTACTTTGTTGTCTATTCAAGTATCAGTTATACATGTAATCAAAGTAGTTTATTTGCTGTAATGGAGATGGGGCTCAGCATACTGGGAGCACTCCTCTACTTTCCTGCAGTTCCTGGCAGCTGGAAAACCAGAGCGGCTCAGTAGAGTGCGGCTCAGGGAAATTCATGACTCATGAGGGCTGGCCCCGCTGCTGCAGTCCAACCAAAAACTTGGAGAGGTTTGTATTTTTGAAGACTGTGATGGAATCCAATGGAAAGACACCACAGGCAGTTGCTGTGCATTACCCACTGTCTCTAGTTTGATCACACATCTTGGCCTGAATATCATCTGTTATTGATGCCACTTTTAAAATCATGGAGCATGCATCTTGCCGGTGTTGCCATCTTTTACAAAATTTATGAAAGAGACTAGGTTTTAAGGACTTGATGGTTTTGTGACTGAAACCCCACCCTGATAAATTCCACAACACGACAGGATTCAGGACAAGGCTGAAGTAACCACAGCAGCTCTTACCTTTGGTGGCTTGAATGGGTAGTCGGTGGGGAAGTGGATTGTGAGAAAGAAAACTCCTCCTTGATAAGGACTGTCACCCTGACATAATGAGAGAGACATTTGTCAGCAAAATAGTTTCCAACATTCAAATGACTAACAATCAGCAAACTACACTTACAGGGCCCTTTATCAAAAGGTTTGACTAAATGTCATTTGTTATTAGTAATGATACATTTAAAAATTGATTAAAAAAAATACAGTCAAAAATCAAAAATGGTCAAATCTTTCTACTACAAATGTGTCTTTTACCTTTATATTGGACAAACATGATGTTACTGGTCTGTCAACATGTTCCTGTGTGGTTGTTAATAGCTGCTACTCTTCTATAAATACAGTTGTTTTGGGCTTCTTCTTCTGTAAGGACAATGACTCCGTTTTTCCCTGAGGGGACTCATCAATACGTGGCCTGTTACAAATTTTGAGCTTAATGTCTGAAGTGCCTGCACTCCAGAACAGGATAGCTGTGCTTCATAGGTTACCATGGTCATCACTTCCAGTTAAACGTAACTCAGCTACCACACATTAGCTAATTAGCCGAGATGACTGTGCTACAGATCCTGTGAGAATATGTCTCAATTTCATAATAATGAAAATGAGCAATACCAGTTCCTTATATGTAATCTAGGTGGGGAGGTCTATCCAAGTAGATTTATGTTCAACTTGGGGATGATGCAATGAGCACAATGAAATGGAATGAGCCAATGATGCAACAGTACATAGCCATGGTCTTAAAGGTACACTGACAATGTAAAGTTTTAGAACAACCCATTTGAAGCAGGTCAGTTCCAGTGAACAACTGGTACAAATGTCAGCAGTGAACTGCCCAGGAGCTTAACTTCCAGCTAACCTGCAACAATGGAATCCAGTGGAGCCTTTAAAGTTAGTCAAAACAATTCCTCACAGACTCTCTGTCTGTACAAAGACAGTGTTGAAATTGAAACTGTTTCTACACCCTATGGCAACAATGTACTGCAGGGAGTGGGACTTTATACTGATGACAGAATGGTGATAAAAAGACAAGTACATGGACTGGTGAGGCAGAGGTATATCCTCCAACAGGACCATGAGCCACATTAAGAGGGAAAATTAGCCAAAAAATACATTTGCATTTGGTTCAATGAGAACTAAATGTTAAACAAAAACAGCAGATGGAGCACTCATGTGGATTGCAGTGATAGTTTCCAGGAAAGTGCTCTTTGGTCAGGATATGCAATAAAACTAGAACAAAACAGGATCCAAGACAACTCCTCTCTGGTACAAAAAAATTCACAAAACCTTTGTTGAACACCTAGTTCATAATGAACATTAAAAACACCGGCACACACACCTTCATCAGGGCCTGTGAGCCTGTGAGCCGAAAAATGTTGGTGTTTTTAATGTTCATTATGAACTAGCCATTCAATAAAGGCTTTGTAACATTTGTTGTACCAGAGAAGAGTTGCCTTGGATCCTGTTTTGTTCTAAGAACTTAATGTTCTTTGGTTGTAAAATCCATGGTTGTTTCTTTGCTCTATGTTTTTATCTAGGTAAAACAGAGACATTGAATTATGTAAATTTGAATAAGAGCTGGAATAATCTAAAACATCTCTACTAGTGTTTGTAACATAAAGGTAAATTATGTTTAAAAGAGTGGAAGTTTAAAGAAATGGTGTGATACTCACTGGACCCATTATGGTCGCCTGCCAATGAAACACTAGAGGCAATCAAGGAGAAAAAGAGAAACACAGGAGAATGTAAAGTGAATGACACAGACACAGTGTTCACCTGTCATCATCCATCAGCCACAACACACACACTGCCCACAGAGGCCCACACCTCTGCTCTCTCTGTGTTTATCTGCTGGTGAAGCTGGTCTTACCACTTGGACCAGTACAGGTCCGGATTATTAAGAAGGCATCCTATCAAACTGAATGCAGGATTTGCTTTGACTGAATCTCTGTCAGCACTGCTATGTTGGAAGAACAGGGGGAAAATTCAGAGTCAAGTTCCCAGGCTGTGACATATTCCCTATTCTAGTCCCACTGTCACCACCTAAATAAGTAATGATGCTCACAATCAACGCCTATAGGCAAAGCTTTAAATCTGGACTGACTCTTCTAGACAAATGAAATCACAGACAGATGAATTTCCCTTTGGAATGAATAAAGTCATTCTAATTCTAATTCTAATTCTAACTACCTCGTCCTTTAACTAAGCTTGTTCTTTCTTATTTGAAAGAAAATAAAAGTAACAAAACATTCATTCTGTTGATGGTGAGTCTATTACAAGGTCGGACTGTGGGCCAACAAGTTCTGTATTTGTTGGTATTATGCAACCCATTTGAAACAATATCACAGTCTTGTGTTATTATCACATATTAACCATCAAACAGCTCCCAGCAGGAAGCTGTCACTTACAGATGTACTCAGGTGAAATGCTGTGGACTGAAATGTGTGTGTACTCACAATCATCCCCCACTGGTCCTGCGGAGCACTGTGCTGGAGGATCTCTCTGCAGGTCCTGCAGCTCCTGCTCGACAGCGCAAATATTACAGTTAGTTATACTGCTTACAGGTACTGGCCGAATATAATGCATCATGTTTTCCCCTGGTTAAGTTTGATGAGCTTAGCCTCAGTGACAATAGCAGCTGCATCAGGGTAGTTGATGGACAATTACTTCAGTGGGGTGGGTGTAAATTATCTGGCTACACAGGGTACATAAGATACAAGCTGCTCTTCTTGATGCTTCAATAACAACTTGTCCCAAGAGGCCTGCATTTACTATGAGTGCCCCCCTCCCCCAACCCTCCACTCTCTGTATCGGGGTACTTCCTGGTTGAAAAGGTGTGGCATCAGAGAAAAATAGCTTTAAAGATCTTCTCTGGGAGGTGTAAAACTAGAATGAAGTCCATACAAGTTTTTTATAACAGCATATTTCATATCCTCCCAGATAAATAATTCCCCTGCAGGGGACTTGTGGTTGTACAGAGGGCAGATATCTGACTCTGTCCTGGTGTTCATCCATTTCAAATACTCTATTAAAGCACTTAACCCTGCCAGCACTAACAGCAGAGCAGAGGCTTGATAACAAAAACAACACAATGAAACCGTTAGAAAAGAATAGCGTTGGGGATTTGGGACTTTGCACTTCGTTGTGGTGCCTGTCCACAACAAGGGGAACACGTATAAGAAGAACAGGTCTGTTGTGGAGTTACTCAGACAAGATAAAGAGCTTGTAGGGTGACAGCTTTAAACAGAGTGACAGACTGACACGGAGGCAGCCAAACAGGACACTTACTGAGCTAACTTGGCTACATGTTAGCGACACAGCACGAAACTTTGAAGTTGTTATTGTGTGTGTTATGGGAGGTGTCAGCACACAGCCCGTTCCCAGAAACGTTACAAAGTTCACCAGAAGTTGTTTATGTGCGGGGACAGCGTTGAAATCTTTGTTAATAAACCACATTAACTCTTACATTAGCCTCAGCTCGGCCAGTTAGCTGCCATTAGCCGGGCAACCAAAGCTAGCTAGTCAAACTTACCTTCTGTATTCTTTTCAGCGCCATGGTGACTGATGCTGTTCGCTCCGCAGCTCACTTCCACTCGCTCTCTATTCTCACTTTGAATAATATTGCTGCGGGGTCAATGACTGTAGTTTATTCCCTGACTACTGCCACGGCCAGGGATGTGTTTGTGTTTTAATAAAACCTCCTTTGTTTCCGCTTGTTTCTGTTTACGGTCGCTCCTCCGAAGTGGATCATGGGAAACGTAGTTAAACGTACTTTACACGCACGCACGCACACACACGCACGCACGCACACGGGCACGTACACCACACGCACGCACACGTAATATGAATACGCATATGTATGCAACAAATGACAGAATATATATGTATATTTTCTTATTTGTTTTGATTTACATTTACAACAACTCTTCAACTGCTATTTTGCATGTAAGAGAAACATAAACCTTTCCAATAGCCTACTGCACTTCACTTTCCTTTCTTCACGTTTCTATGAGCCGGTAAGTTTTCACAGACTTACTTATACTTACTTACGGAACAAAAATTATTCTGAAAAATGGCAACAAGACTCATTCTTGACCTCAGCCCACAAACTTGTAACTTATAGCCATGACTTAAAGTCATTGCAGCTAGTCTACGGATTATTTGCAAGTAAATATTTTTCAGCCACCCAAGTGTATATTTTATATTCTGAAGGCAAGTTAGTATTTAATTGGTTGACTTGACATTTAGTGTCTCTAAAGTGAAACCATTACAGTTGTCAAATAAATTCAACCTGTCCATAAAACAGACACATTTAAAAAGGTTTGTTCTATGTCACTCCTCACTCTGTTTTTATCACAACAGCATCTGTATTTGTGCATTATGATTAACATGGCAACTGTGGGTTTGCAACTAAGAATGAACTTGGATATTTAATTTAATTTGAAAAATATTCAATACACATCAAATACTTGTTAGATACTAAAATAATATTTTTTGCACCTGTCTTTTTTCTCTAAAAACATTTTATTCTGTAAGCAAAAGTTGTTGTCTTAAGAAGCTGAATGCACCATGACATCTGTGCCACCCTCAATGATACCATCATTGTGTGATTTAGTGATGACTACTCTGTTCGACATGAAATGACTGTCTCCAGATACAGGTTGATAAAACTATGTTTACTGATATAAATATTATTGCGCATTGAGGTCTGAGCCTCTACTTATATAATGCAGACAGAAATCATGAACTTAATCAGAAAACACAACAGTACGGATGTAGGCCTACAGTATAAATACTCTCATTATGTTGTTATGAGCAAGAGAGTGGACTGAACAGCTCCTCACTTGAGTGTAAACAGAGCTGCAATCTGTTTACTGATTCCAATATTTGTGTTTATGGAACTTTAGGCCAATTAGAGTGATAGCATGAATTTTCCGACAGATAAGTGTAATTGTCAGTGCAATTAGGGATACAGACTCATCTGGAACAACTGTGGAGCTGCAAAATCCCAGTATGATGGGAGTGATAATTGGATGTCTCACCCTTAAAATTACATGTATCACATGTAGGATTTGGATGGAAAAATGTCAACATAGAGTGCAACAAATTGTTTAAAGCAAAGACCAACCAGAGGCAGATATGTGAGAAGAGCCAAAAACCTGTCTCCTACAAATCTTGTTCACAGATAAGTTCATTTGTAGTAGACATATACGTTCATTTACAAAATTTAGTTCAAATTCAGAAAGAAATGTGATATTCAATCAAAGGCCTGACAGCTGGTCTCTCTTGTGTGTGATTGGGTCTTAACATTATGGATAAATGTAAAAGTCATCAGTTATAATATAATCTCTGAAATGTATTTCATAATATTAACTAATAGCATAGCTCATATCTATAATATTATTCTTGTGCATAGAAATGGAATAAGTTTAATAATTCACTTGGAAGGCTATGCTCTACTGGAAACATTAAGTCATTCACAGTTGATGACAGATAAATGTCTGTGACGAGGTTGCTGATGACTGATAGGGAATCATCCCACAGATATTACTATTCATAACAAATTTGACGTTTTCTGCCTGCACATAGGATTCTGAAACTACAGGCTGTGGTCTTTCAGCAGAATTTACAGATTGGGGTGGGAGGATATAGTGTCAACAGGCTCTGTTCTTTGCAGGCTGCATGACTGTCTTTACCGGACACTATTTGCTCCTGAGCTACTAATCGTTCAGTCAAATGCCTTTCAGCGCTCCAGGTCAAATGTCCACATGTCCAACCAATCTGGGCAACCCCCAGCATCGCTCTTTGCCTGCACACAACTGCTATAGCTCTCAGACTCTTATACTACATCTCTATTCAAA
This sequence comes from Selene dorsalis, assembly GCA_900303245.1. Taxonomy (NCBI): domain Eukaryota; kingdom Metazoa; phylum Chordata; class Actinopteri; order Carangiformes; family Carangidae; genus Selene; species Selene dorsalis. Next base: position 14,891 of record OMNW01010317.1, read on the forward strand.
GGTTGGACAGACACTGCCACCACCCACCAGACACCCTCATCCTCTTTAATTAGGTAATTGGTATTACCTCATAATGTTAATTACTGTGTACTAATGGTTTTGGCTCATAGGAACACCTTAATTAGACACTTTGGATATGACTCATCATTAATGCTATGAGCTACACCTGTGCTTCACAGTTAACTGGTTATAACATAACTAGGAGACCTACTCAGAAATAAATGACATTATACTAAAAAGTAGAACCCTATATCATATGGTGAGCAATAAAACATGATGAGGATTTCATTTTCAGCGTCACCTACATCACATGACAAACAAGACCTTATCTCTACAGGGAGAGCTGTTAGACTTGTTTCTATATAACTGATGGTAATGTACTTAAACATAACTGTGTGCACAGAGATGTTTGACTTTAAATTCTGCCTCACAAAAGACACAACCCTGTTTTTCACCAGACAAAATGTCCACAGTTTAGGATTGTTCCAAGCATCAGGAACAATATGGGCTATATGTGCTTTGGATTATGAATATTACTCTATAATGTCATCTGTTTAGAACTTTGGTTGCTTGTCCATTGACTTCTAAGACTGGTAAGAGTGTGAACTCCTAAAATACTCTGTAACAAACTGTGCAGTTAACACCTCCACAGAACACCCAGTAGCCAGAATCATCATCTGAAACAGGACACACACATAACACAAATGCAAATGCATCTTTAAATAGTTTGACTACCGGTCAAAAAACTGGGTGTTACTATATATTGAATGGTACATGCCATCAGTATTGAACCAAGCCACAGAGTGAAACACTGCAGATGTGTTATACTCTGCAAGCAAGAATATACCGTTACCAAGTAGAACACAGACAATCACATGATCTATTTTAATCTGCAGGTTATAAAGTGTGAAGAGTTTACCAAAAACAGGACAGTGTTGTTGACAACCCATTGCTATGCTTCACACTAACTTAGCGGGAAACCACCTGTTCTAAACTGGACACATAGAACACAACATGTGTTTGATAAAAAGATAATATCTGTGTTACATTTTCCATCTGCTAATGCAATTTACTAAGGGTCTCTTTAGATTAACTTTCTATAATTCTTACTTTAACCAATGAAGTTATTATGAATAAGAACTGCTACTCTGGCTTTTCGTAAGACAGATCTTTCATTTACCAGCAGACCTCTTCTTTCCGGTTGATCTTAAGTGATGAATGCGTTCATATTTAGCACTGTTAAGGTTAATGCCACTGTAATTTTAATGAAGTGGTAACTTAGGATCCCTTATTCCTTAGGGACATGGGGTACACTGTACCACTGAAAAAGTTTGTTTAGTTTTATGTTATTGCACTTACTCGTGTGAAAGTGTTTCATTCTGGCCCAGTAGCTGGTATACACCCAGTACAAATCCTCCAGCCATCAGGAGAGCTGGATGATAGAATGGTTAGGTACTGAGGATCCATAGACAGATGTAGATCATCCAGAACCTCTGCTCTTGTCTGTTGTTTACTGTCCTTCATAGTCTATATTTAACAATTCCATGCTATTTGTATTTCTATTTGCACTTCATTTCATTATTATGTAGTGCTCTTAATGTGGATCACAACAACACAGGCTGTGTAGTCTCACAGAACAACATCTGAATCCTGCTCCATGGAAATACCAAGTCTGATAAGTCACAATGATATTTGTGTCTTTATTTAGTGGCATATTAAATATATCAGTGAAAGGAAGCAAAAGGCAGAATGAACCTAAACGCCTTTTTTTGCACATGACATAAACGCCCTGTCATAAAATGCTAATCAAGTTGCTGCCGCAAAGGTGTGAAAAGGTGGTGTGTTTTGCGACAGTAATGGCAAATGTCGCAAACGTGGGAAGCTCTGGGCGTTGGTTACGTAGAGAGGTAGCCGCCTACACTGACCTGGATATCTGCGGCTGAGGAGGACTCTGCCGACCTCTTTAATAACATGGATTTTAGGACGACGAGCCGTCGTTTTGGGGCTAATCCTCGGCGGACAGGCATTGCTCGCGGAGGCGGTTGCGCTGCCAGTGTGATGTCTCTGTGGTCTGCTGAGCTGTGACGCGAGGACGGGCTCGTTCAGCAGCCAAATGGACACTATCGATAAGCTATCAATCAAAATCTGGACTGGGTCGCCTCTTTGTGTGCTTTAGCTCGACCCGCCTGCCTCTGTACTGCTTTACTGGAGCTGGATATCGTCCTGACTTTGTCGTAACATCTGTGTTACTGAGACACAACAGTTTCGAGTTGTGGAGCGAGGAAGTGAAGCTGAGGTTGATGGAGATAAGACCGGAAACGGAGTGATTTAGCCTTCACAATAAAGGCGCCTCATATATTTGTTTTGTTTTTGATGAAAGACTGCGGGAGTTCAACGGAGCAGCAAAACCGACTATCAAAACGACAGCCCCCTCCTTTTTAAAACAAATAACTTCACGGTTTACCTTGGTGTGCTGCATTTTCAACGTGACGGCAGTCGTTTTATTTTGGAAACCGCGAGCGGAAGGAGTATTTCGTCTTGCCGTTCGCGAGTCTAGTAGGAAGGGGGATGTGGCCAGGATGTATTTATGCTGCTGTTCAAGATATGAAAATCATTGAATCGGCGCTGCTTCGGGAGCCCTGCT
>OMNW01010317.1:17554-28987 GCA_900303245.1 Selene dorsalis
CCACCGGGCACAGCGGGGGAACGACGGTGCTGCCGTCCGTCAGCGTGGTGGTTGTCGGGGGTCGAAAACAGCCGACACGACCGAGGCGTCTGTGCTGGTTTCGTCTGGACTGGACCATTTCCATGCAGGCTTCTCAACCTCACGCCCAAACAATTTGTTGATTTAGTGTGCGGGGCTATATTCTGGGCTTATGTAATAACAGTATGTGAATCGACACAGTCATATTGTTTTTTATTATTCGTTTAATTCATTAGTTTTGGACAGAAGGCTTTGTTCCTTTTTTTCCTCTTTTTTATTTATTTATTTTATTTTTCTTTTATTTTTATTTTTTTTTATTTTTTACAAATGTCAGCAACTCAGCATCAAGTGATGATGGAGTCCTCTCTAGCTCTCGGTAGATTGGAGCTGACCCCCAGCTCCTCCGCCGTCGGGGTCAACCTGACCCCCCGGCTCTCCGGCGGTCCCCCCGGGAAAGAGAAGAGCGGCCAGCGGCCTCTGGGGCCACAAGGCCAGGCGCACCTGAACGGCTGCGTCCCGCTGTCACATCAGGTGGCGGGTCACAAGTACGGAGTGGATAAAGTGGGTAAGTGATCTGAACAAGATATCCTCTCTTTATGTCCTGCAGTTAGAACTTCTGTCACCAAACATAACCTCTGTTATCAGGACATGACATGTGTGAATGATGTCTGCCTCATTACACCTCCTGTGACTCAGGGCATCATGAACTGTTTTAGTTCATTGAAAAAAACTCATCCCATCATTATAATCAGACAACTTTTTTCCACACAGCTTGTGCTTGCTACCTCTATGAGAACAAGACCATGGGAAGATCAAAAGAGAAAGATTAAATGAGGTTTTTAGTCCAATCACTTTGCTGCATGATGCATCCTGAGCCACAGTGAGGGTGACAGAGCTGAGAAACTACCAGATATCTTCACTGTCAGCAAGAACAGTACACTGTGAGAACATCCCTCATGGATTTTCATACATGAGAGAGCAGCATGCACATGAGGTAGAAGATTAATGCTGTGGAAATGATGTAGAATATCTTCCATCCTGATCTGCTCCAACTATATCCTCACGCGCACGAGGCCTCTCCTTTAACCTGATCATGCACAGATCCGTCTCTCTCATTCGTCTCCATTTGTGGATTTGTGCCCATTGAGAATCTCCTGCTCCGTGGTCTGTGTCTCGTCTTCGCTGTCACACGCTCACGCTCGTGCACGCGGCGCACCTGACGTTACCAAAGCCTCCCCTCTGCATAATTAGGCTAAGTGTTGAGCTGAATTGATTGTGCATGATACAGTCAGCAGCTGGTGTCACAGTACAGTGTCAGATGGATGAGTCATTACTGTTTAGTCAGGTACATTGATAAAATGCAGCTTCCTGGAAAGTCCGTCTTTATTTTGTTGGTACAGACAGAGGGGACGCTTCCAGGAGCTGTGGCCCACTGCAGTGGGTCAGGATGCAGCCATACACAGACCTGTCCATCCACAGAAACCAGCTCTGGCTCCAGTTCATGTCTTACATGAGGGGCAGTGGTATACACATTCTTTGGTGTGATCTTCTATATTCAGTGTTGATTTATAGTCTGACTAAAAAAAAGTCACATGGGAGCTCGTCACATCATGGAAAATTACACATGAGAGTTTCAAATATATGTGGACTGCTTGACTATAAAACTAACTTTAAGTCATAAAACAAAACCTGCTTGGATTTAATGTTGAAAGGATAGAGAAATGACTTGTTAAATGTAAATAATAAAGTTTAAATGTGTGTTCTGTGTATGGTGGAATTATGGGCTGATGATTTGAGAGTCTCTCTTCTTGGTCTGCTCCTCTCGAGTCCACTCCCGAATGAAAGCAGAGAGAAGGATCCAGTGATAAATTACATCTGACAGCAAAGTGGAACGATCTTATCTCAGTCCCTCCTTGGGCTTGGTTGTGAATAATCATTAACGTGAGCTTCATGAGTTGAAACTAACAGACAGGTATTGACACAGTGCTGAGGCTGAAGCACCGGCAGTCTCTCCTTTAGTCTCCACAGCGGTTGTATAACAAGCGCTGGAATCCTGTTCAGCTTGTACTGCTGCTGACTGAAAATGATCCCGCTCACTCCTCCCACTGTTTCCCTCGGCCTCCGGTCTCCTTCTCCTCCATAGCTCTTTTGTTTGAATGCGAGTTGTTAGCGGGCAGCTGTGTGCCATAGTGGAGTGGAAGTGTGGAAGTTTTTAACTGTCCACTCGCTGCCATGAACACGTGATTTCATTGGCTGATTGATATTGCCTCATGCTGCGGTGTGGTCTTTGGTTGTGATGAAGATCCTCTGTGACACAATCATCTCTTTTGTGGATCTAGAGGAGATGAAAAGAGTTTGACTGGCTGGATCTTAATCAGGAAGTATGTTCACAAGCGAGCAACCTTGATTTTCCCATTCATCAGACTATGTTGGTGCAGTAATTACATGTCACTGTGTTGTTAATAGAACCAGACTGATTAATCATCCAGGCTGATATCAGCCTGTAGCTTATTACCAGCTGTTTGATTTACATAATTCAATGTCTCAGTGTTTTTGCAGTTAATCCAGAGAACAAATAAACAGAGAGTTGAAAAACAAGGAATCTTCTTGGACTGACTCGGATCTAAGTCAAACTTTGTTCAGAAAGTTGGTCGTGACACAACTTAACACTAATGTGCGGCCCTTTCCCGATGCTTTGCTTTCACCTTCAGTCCAATGAATTCCAAACCACCTTCATGGGGTTGACTTCCGGAGACAGATGATCGGACAGATACACCTTCAAACTGATCCCCTGTGGTTAATACTCCTGTGTCTGCGGCTGAGAGAAGCAGCATGTCGGTGCAGAATCACTGCGGTGTGTGACAAACCACCAAAACAAAACAACATGTTGGCAATGAGGAACTGTAAAGTGTGTGAGACTAATGTGATGTACACCATCTGTAATGCATGCCAGTAATGTTTGCTATCCCAGCATCAGTGTGTCCCACTCACAGATGATGGTTATGTGCATTAAGTGTCCTTATTGGAGACTGTCTTGCATGTGAAGCCCGTGAAGTCATATTTAACTGGACAGTGAGTGGACAGTATGATGCTGCTTTGGACGGAGATGATGACTTTGGGTTTGTTGTCTTGGCAACTGAAAAGCTTTGTCTTCTGTACCTGAGCCACTGGTGCTGCCTCCCTGAAAAAATTACATTGGGCTAGTTTAACTTTCAAGGTTTTATTTACCTCCATTGCTTGGGATATTATAACAGATAACAGATATGTGAAATGAAATGAGGTAAAATACATTCAGCAAGGCAACACGGGGTTTATTTAATTGTCTTTTCAACAGGTTTGCTGTGTGTGCATAGAGATGCCAGACCAGAAAGTAAAAGTGCATAGCGTGAATAAACACTGGCACAGGAATGATTTCCTGGAGAGGTAAAGTTGACTGATGTGTCGGATGTAGTTAGTCAGCTCGAGGAAGTTTCATTTCCAATTAAAGGTGACAGTGGCTGTACCTGTTATTTTCAGTGATCTGATTGGTCAGTGGTCGCACCTCTGACAAGTTTTGATCTGAATTTCTATGAAACAGTTGTGGAGCCGGTTGAACCTGCAGCATGATGTGTGATGGGTGAAACTCCCTGATAACTGATCAATAATCTTTCTTTGTGATAAGGCTCCTCCGTCTGATTGTAAACAGTCCGTGTGCGTTGTTGTGTGTAATCTGTGCCGGAGATGGAAAAGGAGCTGGTCCAAAATGTGCCACTGGAAAGTGTTTGCAGAATCAAAAGCATCTTTCCTGTTCTCTTCTTATGAACAAAGCACCAGTTCTAATTTAGAGTAGTTTTCTTTTTTTTTGCTCAACCTGAAAACCTACTTGCAGATTTTTTTTTTAATTTCACTTGCTTTAGATAAGGAATTTGTGCTGATACTTTTATATAAAAGTACAATTGGGTTATGAAAGTCATTCCGCTGTCGGTGTGTGCCGTGTGTGTGTGTGTATGCGTGCTGGTGGTTAGGTCATAATAGTGTCTGATGCAAGATAGGAAGCAAAGGTGAAAGTCCAGCTGTGTGAGTGAGCAGGCCTCACCTGGAAGTCAGCTGCTGCCTGTGGAGGAGTCTTCATGTTAAAGTCATCCTCCAACCTCAGGGCCGCATTTTTCATTGTGATTGTCACTGACTCTTCTCTATTATATTATACAAGAGTGGTTTTAGAGAGATGTGAGAGAAAACCAGCTTTATGCTTTACTGTGTTTTTGGTTTGTTTACTTACAGTCTGTTTATAACTAGTTGTTTTGGACTTTTTATTTTGACCTCTACTTTTTTCCTCCTGCTTGTGTCACACCATCACTCACCCATCCAGCTCAGTGTTTCAGGTCAGCTGACTGTGTGTGTGTGTGTATGTGTGTGCCAGGAAGTCATTTGGTGTTTTACACAAATGACACACTTCTACAGAAGCGCCTGATTAAGTGACAGGCAGGAGGTTAGATGTGTTTACTGACTGACGGACTCAGTGAGGGTGTGTGTGTGTGTGTGTGTGTGTGGTCAGCAGACTGATGCACTGACCAGGAAGTTCAGCCCATACAGACTTGTATATGATGCGTGTGTGATGTAATCCCCTTTGTCGTTCATGAATCAATCCATGTTTCTTGTGAACACCCAGTCAAACATCACCCCACTGTTCACACAAATCTGCTTTGTCCCAGCAGCAGCACCCGTAATGACACTGTGTACGCACGCACTGCACTGTTATTATGTTATTACAACTCAAGCTATTTATGCTTTGAGCTTCTGGAGATTAAAATGCTGCTTATGGAGCATTTCATTCATTAGTCACAATAGCCCAGTAGTATAAAGTCAGCTATCAGTTTATTAGGAACACCGAGCTAACTCTCAAGTCAGTCTAATGCCTCTCTATGCTGACTTTAATAAAATGTGAACACTATTAGTTACAATATGGAGGATTAATTACAGGGCTGATGTGTTAGACTGGCTTAGTTTGATCTAGGTATTCATAATAATACATTTCTGACTGAGTCTATAATTATACACCACTGAAAAAAAGGACCATTTTCCATAATGATAGCTTAAAGTAACATAAAGAATGAAGAATACATTTCTAATGACTGAAGTTTTAAACTTTAAATTGTAATAAACTGTAATGGAGCTGTTATTATATATAAGCCCAATAAATGTTTGACTACTTATTTCAGCTCTGTATCTATAAAGCAGTGTGAGAACATAATGCAGAATGAGTGGTCGTCTGCACAGGCTCAGCTCTGCTCGGCTGTGTGCAGTTGTGTGTCTCCCACACATTGGACGGAACAGATGCACTTCTATTTTAATCAATCCAGCTGTCTACACACACGCTGCGAGACACACCGCGTCTCCGTCGTGCTGTTGTTTACATGTAGCCTATGACTACGAGTCCTTGTTCACGCCTCGCCTGGTCTGTTTGACACGTGTAAGTGAACGCTGGTCGACCTGCACTCGACACTTTGCCCGAACGCACCATGTACGCACACACACACACACACTGTGCTCTGAAGCTGCTGTACTGCTTATGTGCTGCTTTGGGTTGCACCGCCTGTGCGTGCAGACATGCTGTGCCATTAATTTGTGATGATGAAGAGGGGTGGAGACAGTCGCACTCGGGGTGGTCCGAGGGCAGCGGCACACTGAAGCGATGACTCTGCCTCCTCTTCATCTCAGGATTGACAGTGATGACATCACAGACACAGGACAGATGTCTCCCCCGAGGCTCGTATCACCTCCCCCACACTCACCCCTTCACCTCCATCCCTTGTGTGCCGGTTGTTTTTACATGAGTCAGGAGGTTTTGCATATTGTCTAGTATTTGCATGTGTTTGTGTGTGTTTGCACATCTTTGTGTTCTTAGAAAAATCTAGAGATCAGCCAAAGAGCGGACTAATCCTCTCCACTGCAGGTTCCTTCATTCAGACTGTAATCAGCTGTGGTCAGCTTGTGATGATGTAACAGGACACTCATCATCTTTCTTACTAAACAAGAAGTAGGTTTACAGACGAGCTGTGTTCACTGCTAACTTCAAATGGCTCACTCACTCAAAATGCTCCAACACAACATTAATAAATTAGTTTTAAATATGAGTAACTCATTGTAATGATCAAATGAATAGGGAATGGTCAGATAATAGCATGTAGCATCATCTGCTGAAGCAAATAGACTCATTATGTTCACGATAAATTCCAGCAGCAGTTATGTGACGTGTTCATCAGGCAATAATACGAATGATCCATTTGATTCTATAGAAGTTTCTCCTGTTTGTTATATTTGGATGTACCAGGGCTCACTAACCACATTGATGATAATACTAGTAGTGCATGAATGTGTTTTTCTTGCTCTTCCTACTGAGTCAACATTGAGCGAGTGCATCACCTGCTCTGTGCAGTTTTTCTGTTCAAAGACCCATAATGGAGACGTGGAGAGGAGCTTTTCCGTAGCTTCATACAAGACAGCGTGGGAGCAGATGAGCTGAGCTGTAATGGTGAAACCCTGGTGGAAGGAACTTGTCATTATTGTCATCATGTGTTTCCTCGAACGTCACTACTGTCCAGACTCATGATCACTTTGATTATTGATTAACGAGCTGAAGGTGACGTCTCGGTTTGTTTAACAACGGATTAAAACCGCAAAGTGATTCAGTCTACAATCACGTAAAACAAGCAGCATCCGATTAATTTCCTGTTGATTGACTTATCCAGTAAAGGGCCACTCGGACAGACAATAGCAGCCATTCATCCTGCTGTGATTCAGTGATGTTGTTGTTGATGTGAAGTGATTGAGCAAACACTAAGTTGTGTGACGACTGTTGCTCCGCAGTGGTAACTTTCCAGTTCAGTATCAGTGTTCTGATCCACTGTGCGGTGATGCGGTGCCTGATAAAGCCTCAGAGATGTGGCACTGTTCCTCAGACTGGTCCTCCAGTTCCAGCTCAGATACTCAGAGAGAAAAACACAGGAGCTGGTTCCTGCATTTTTTCTCTGACAGTATCTGATTGCAATTTTTTTTCCTGTTTATATGTTCATAGGTCAGATTGGATTTCATGTTTGTGTGGTGTAAATGTAGCATGAATAGGTGGAGTTTCTCAGCAGCAGCCTACATGTTTATTGTAGTATCTATATTAAGGGCAACGTTACTCATTCTCTCTCTCTCTCTCTCGTTCAGTTGTTAATACATTAATATCTAAATGTTATCAACACATTCTTTCTCTTGTGTCTGATAATTTTCTCCCTCTTATCTGTGCCTGTCTATACTTGTGGTTTACTGCTGCTGACTAAGCTCTGTTTGTTTGATAAATGTCAGAGTTTGTTGTTCAGTATCTAACATTAACATTAACCTCAGAGGGGAAGGCGGTGAACTCGACAGTTTACGGTTGAACAGGCAACGTGCTCGTCTACCAACATTAAACCAAGCCGTCCGAAACCCATCGTTTAACCCTGATGTGCCGCAGTGAGGGTTACAGCCTCTCCTCTCACCGACACTTGTGCTGCTTCGCCTTGGTTTTCAGTCTCACGCTCTTTGCCTCTGTTGCAGGAATCCTGCAGCATCCAGACGGAACAGTCCTGAAGCAGCTTCAGCCTCCACCAAGAGGTCCACGAGAGATGCAGTTTTACAGCATGGTAACACCTGAGCCTTCATAACACACACACACACATAGTGAAGCAGAATGGGCGCGCAAAAGTCTGTCTGTGAGATGAACAAATGATTATAATATCACATTAGAAAATCACATCAGCAAAACAATGACTCTTAGATATCATCAAATATCCAACAAGGTGATAAGATTCAGTTTACATGAAGACCTCAGTGATTATTTTCATTATTGATTGTTGATTTGTAGGCATCAAGAAATAATTGAAAATGTCTGTTTTTTATTGGCCAACAGTTAAAAATGCAGAGATACTGATGTTACTGGGAAAATACGCACAGTCCATGTAATATTTGTTTGATGACTGGCTTCAGGATTGTTTCAGTGTGTAACCCATTATTCAGCATCACATTTGCACACTGTCAAATCGTTCAATTGTGCAATGTGGCTTTGACGCATTCATACACCTTTGCTCATCGTGCAGGAATGAATCAGAGTTGTGTAAGGTCTTCACCCTGTCAGGCTGTAAATACGCAATAATAAATAAGCTATAGTCTCCACTGTGAGTCAAATACTGACTTGTTAAACTCACATTCCAATGTACTGGCTTTGCTTTTCCAGTTCGTACAGGAGACCACTGCATACCGCACATAGACTGATTATCAGTTCACTAATGTTTTTCTGCTGCTGATATCTGACCCATTCTATGGATCTGTACAGCGGCCTGGTGTGAAGACGTGGAAATGATCCAGGACCTGCAGACACAAAATATAAACACAATAACACCATTGAAATTAATATAAACTGTCATCTTACAGTCATTGTGTGAAGTTTGAAGCGTAGAGTGTTTATTGTACAGGTTGTGCAGACGACGTTAAGAATACAGGCCCCAAAGTACAACCTCGGTGTTATAAAAATGAGAGCAAGTGTGGTTTCCAGTTGAGTTTCAATACAAAAACAAGGTTATAAAAGAACCTGTGAACACCACAGTCTCCTCAGTGTTGAGCTGTTTCTAATGCAGCGTGGCTCCATGTGAAGACGCTGCCAGAACAATAAAAAACCAGACTGTGAGAATTCAGACAGAGAAGGAACCAGAGCACTGACTCTGCTGAGCATAATGTGGACAGAGCTGCAGCAGAGGTTAACAGGTACACTACCAGTAAGGGGCAGTGGACACGAGAATTATCAGTGGAGACTCATCCATGAAAACCATAAGTCATGAAATGGCACAAAACTGCAGATTGAAGAAGATGAAAAGAGGCCTGATGTATGTTGGCAGCACAGTCTTTGGTCAGATGAAATAAAAATATGGATAATATAAACTGTCTATTAATAAATGGACAGGATTTATCATCACTTCACATGATAGTCATCATACCAGGATGCTGTGACCTTGGCAGTAAATGCCAACAGTTAAGATAAATCTCCATTTGGGACAATAAAGATGATGTGTGTGCCTGGGCAGGTGTAAAAGAAGACGGATGAAGTGTAAATTCTTAATAATGAGTGTAGACATGAGCCGCTCCGTCTGCTTCAGTCTCATCACACAGAGGAACATCTCCAGCTCCAGAGGCTCAGTGTTTGCTTTAGAGCTTAGCAGAGCTGTCAGTCTCAGCAACTCTCATACAAACAGGAGTGAGTCATGGCATCACGTCCACCCGACTCTCCACCCGACCAATCAAACTCAGGCCCAGCTACACACAGACACACACACACGCACACCAAATCTCGCACTGACCCAGCATCCCTGCACAGGCCCCTGGATGTCTAGTTACAGTGACGTTAAGAAAAACATTAGTGAGCTGTTGAACAGTCACCAGTTTATTAAATATCTTTAGGATTTCATTTTATAGGTTTTTATTTTTTGCTTTAATTTCTTTAGAACAATTCAACAAATCATATTATACAAAACGAGCCATGATAGTACTATTTGTTGTCTCTTTCACTTTGATACAAATACAGCTGAACAGTTTTCATCTGAAAAAAATGGAAACATTCTGTGTGACGGAGATGAAATAGATGACTGATTAACAGAAAAACCAACCACGCACAGCTCTGATATTCAGATAAACATTCACTCTGACACCAAACATACTTGTATGTGCAGTGAAAGATGATGATGATGATGGTGATGATGATGATGATGATGTGTCTCCAGGTGTATGCAGAGGACTGCAGTGATCCATGTCTCCTGGAGCTTCAGAACCACCTCCCTAAGTACTACGGCACCTGGTCGTCCCCTGACAGCCCCAATGGTGAGAGACTGATCGGCCGTGTTCACTCGTGCATTAACACGTGTCCTCGGTCGTCCCTTGTGTGTTGGATCTCACCTCTGCCTTTAGATGCAAATAAGCATAAGTACACTAAGAGGGAGAGGTGTGTTGCAGTCACTGGCTCTCCCTCATACATATACATGCAGGTTAGAAGAATCTACCAAAACACAGATGGTCTTGATCAATATCTCTTGTATTTTTTTCACCCAATGTATGAGCAAGTTGTGAACTGAAGTGGGTCATTTTCCAGAGTGCAGTGAGGTGTATCAGTGCCCTCTGCTGGACAAACTCTGGAACTGAGGCGGTGTTCCTAAATGACCATCAGCTAACTGATGGTGAATGATATATTGGTCTAGCTCTGCTGGTTATCTCTCTGATGCAGTGCATGCTGGGATAGGTCCAACACCCTTTAACTCTCTTTAGGGGCTTTTATGCTCACAAGAGTATAAAAGCCCCAACAGTTTCACCTCAGTGAGAGATGGTGCTGATGACACATAAATACCAAAGGTCATTCACTAATATTATATAAGATTATTTCTTCCATAAGATTCTTCTCATTCCTCTAAATATGATGTGATATTTATGATTCCTTGGAGGTTTGTACTGCACACGGTTGAGTAAAATCCTCACACATCACATGGTTTTCTCCTCCAAAAACTGATCATTTAAGAAAAAATGGAGATATTAACATGCTGTCACTAGTCAAAGAACGAGCTGAGATCTCCTTCATGTAAGAAACATGCTGTAGGCAGCAGTAAAATGCTTAATTCATCACTCTTGTGTCTTTGCCGCTGACTCAGACCTCTACCTGAAGCTAGAGGACGTGACTCGTCGCTTCGTCAAGCCGTGTATCATGGACGTGAAGCTGGGCCAGCGCAGCTACGACCCGTACGCCTCGCAGGAGAAACGAGAGCAGCAGATCAGGAAGTACCCACTGATGGAGGAGATTGGCTTCCTGGTCCTCGGCATGAGGGTGAGTCTGACCTGACATGCTGCTGCTGCGTTTAATCTACCACTGTCATGGTTTTGAAACTCTGGAGTCTGGTTTTTATCACATATTTGAAGACAGTCCATCCATCTGGTGCGTGAAAATACACTTCTCCTCCCATTTGATCAATACCAAAGGACTGCACTTTACTTGTGGTTTAGTTGCTGCAGCTGTTTTTTTAAGGCTGCCAGATACAGATTTACAGATTCATTGAATATAAGTACTTGATCACATACTGAATCACCTATCTATATCCACCCATCTTCTGTGACTTATCTGGGGTAAATTAGATGTACATAACTACATAAGGTTAGTAGTAGTAGGACTAAGGTGTGAAGTTTCAGGCATGGAGGCGTTTCAGAGGCCTTTGGATAAGAAGCGTGCTCCAGAGCAGACCAGCTTCTGATTGCTGGTGAGCCGGCTAATCATGTAGGTTCCATAGAACACACAGAGGGAGTCGTCAATGTGTCTAAAGCAAAATAGTTACAGCAGCACATAAACATCTGTATAAGAGGAAAAATACAATATTGTATTTCATC
>OMNW01010317.1:29486-44228 GCA_900303245.1 Selene dorsalis
CTGTCCTGTATCTCACACCATCTCCCCTCAGCTCCCACCATGATCAGATGTAAGTTACCGTGAAGCAATGAAGCTCATGATTATATCAGATGCTGGTTAATAATATCTTCATTTCTCACTAACTGTTACTAACAGTTACACGTGACAACTTGATGTATTGCTGGAGTTAATGAGTTGATGTTCAGGCCTCATGACAGATGACAGGAAAGACAGCGAGAGAACGTCTTATCTGTTGGAAAGGAAGAGAGTCAAATCGCAAAACCTTTTTATCAGTCTGATCAGTTTCCATCACAACCTACAGTCAGTTTCATCTTCTCTAAGTGTCCTGATTTCCTGCTGCAGCAAGAAACAAACAAAACCGGTTAAAACTGACCATAATTAAAGGAGGAAACAGAAGCAACAGCCAGAGATGGCTGGTTTAATTAATTGTGTCGAGTTTGAAACAGAACCTTCTAGTTCATCTTTAATTAGCACAGAATTACATCATTCATCTTTGAAAATCAAATTACTACCATGACTACAATGAGAGCTTATATGCCACAGTACAGTGTCGCCATTATACTGAAATGCACAATATGGAAATTAAAAGTCAAAAAGAAAAGAAACACTACAAACGCGTACACTATAAAGCATGTGAGTGCCCATTTATCCACAGTCACAGAACTGGGTTTAAGGTCATATCCTCGGTGTGAGGAGCGCTGCAGATATGGGAGTGTAGCTCAGGAGCGAGGAGGTCATGAACTGTGAGGAAATGATTAATATTATATAATATAAGTGCCAGTCATTGTGTAGAGGAGGAAACAGGCCTGTGATTGATGGCTGATCCTGGGAGGCCTGATAGTGTTTGCTCATGGTGGCAGGACTTACCCAACCTGTAACCTGGAGAGCAGAGACAGTGGTGTGGAGTTGGACAGTGCTATGCCTCAGGACAGGGAGTTAGTTCAGTACAGGATGTGCCCGTCAGTGAGCTGAGAAGTTCCCTATGCTTATCTCTGCCCTGTGTTTGTTTAGATAGAGAAGAGACTAATTAGTGGTAATGATCTTCCTCCCACTGGAGGGATAGTGGGGTAAGAGAGAGTTTATGATAGACTGAAAGGAAAGATAAGAAAAGAGGATAAAGAGAGGAGAGACGCTCCCTGGTCCAAATATAAAAACTGAAGTTCTTGTAAAGTTCAATCTTTAAATGTGGCTGAGTGAATCCAGTCTAACCTTATCAGGCTTAAAAGATCTGGTTAATTCTCACCCACATGGTTTGGTCCCAGTTGAGTTAACTTCAACAACAATGCACTCTTGTTTGGGAATAAAGATATAGATTTGTAAACATGATCAGCAGTCATGTGACTGGCTGAGTGCTGATCATGTGATTACACTTATGAGGAATGTTTGGAACTTTCCCAGCAGGCACTGGGGCACTAGATTCATGGGCATAAGTCGTATTCAGGTGCTGGTAGTAGTATGTTGGATATGGAGAAATAATTTTCAGTAACCTGTATGCTCTAATGTCATTTGTATAGCACAGCATGAAGATTTATTCATAGTCACTTTCACAGTCATACCTGAGCAGATAGATGTTAGTGTAGGTGAGGACCACCAACTGGAGGAAGAGTGCGAACCAACACTTCAGTCACACTCATCTCTGTTTAGAGAGAAAATTTATTTTCTGTATGAATTAAACAGCTCCTGTTTATAAACTCTATTGATTCTGATGCACATAATGTATGTTCCTGTATTTCAGGTGTATAAAGTCTGCAGTGACACGTTTGACTCCTATGACCAGCACTATGGAAGAGGACTGGTGAAGGACACTATTGAAGATGGTGTGTATGTGTGCGTATGTGCATATTTGTGTGCCTGTTGCAATAACTTTCAGATTGTTACAATCGTATTCACAATATGCTGAGATGAAAAAAAACAGCCAATAAGACACAAGGATCTACCTGAACATCTTAAGTCTCTTGTAGCAACATCTGAAAATAACAGAATTGGATAATCATGAGGAAATGTGCTGTAAAGGAAACTAATCTGAGCATAAAGTAAAATGATGTTTCTGTTACACAAAGTGCATCAGATAATAACGTGGGCAGACAATAAAGATGCACTGGAATGCATTTAAAAAATCAATCGCTGCTTCCCTTTTTTATTCTTGTTTGCAATAATGCCAGATAAATAATTCATATGCCCCTTCAAAACTGTAGTTCACAGCACAACAGCAGCTTTGACTGGTCCACTACAAAACTGTCCTTAAAAATAAATGTTCCCTCAGCTCATATATAATTGATAGATATCGTACAATCGAAGTCTTGTTCTTCTCTGAGCAACGCTTGTTTAACTTTCAACTCAACTATGATTTAAATGTGTTAACGCCTCTCCCCTCCCCTCCCCTCCTCCTCTCCTCTCCTCTCCTCTCCTCTCCCCTCCTCTCCCCTCCTCTCCTCTCCTCTCCTCGCTGCACTGAGTGAATGATAAAGGCTGTCGATCAATATAGCTGCTCAGCTTCTCTGCAATCAATCTCAGCATTTAGGAGGTCAATAAGAACACTTCCTGGGTGAGCAAGGGAGATCATGACACAGACGCAGACGGAAATAACAGCCAGACAGTCGGGGTCTGTTACCTGATCATTTGACTTCGATGCACAGAAGTCTGACAGTCGACTGGGCTTCAGGTTCATGTAGATCAGCTGAGTTAAGAGCAGTGAGGCAGCAGCTTTTCATAAATCAACCTGCTGAACCTAACGAAATGATTACAGCTTTTGTAAATGGCCAAGTCATACTGTTTAGCAGCTCATGAAGATGTTGTATTTATGAAATTCAAAAGAGTGGACATTTGACTTTTCATTCAGTTGATCATTGCTAGAAAGACAGACTGTCACTGAAGATCCCATGTTTCCAAGATGAGAAAAAAGCACAGAGAAGCATCAATCCAACGTCTCCCTGTCTGTATCCTGATGTCTGACTGTCATCGTTTCCCAGGTGCATTGTGGGTATGTGTGGTGCTAAACCCTCACTGTAAAAGTGAGGAGAAGAGCGGCTGGCTGAAGCAGCTTAAGAAGTGGGGGGACATGGACGTCTGCCCGCTGGAGGACGGCAACTATGGCAGCGAGCTTCCAAACATCACCAACGCTCTGCCGCAGAGCAACCTCGCACAGGGTCAGCACCACAACACACACAGTGTACTCTAGATATAAATACTCCAATTCATCGAATATGGGAAAACTTGACACTGATTGTGTGTGTATTGTCTTCCACAGACTCTCTGTCCAGGCCGAGGAGGACCGTGTTCAGCCGGGCTGTGGAGGCCTGTGACCTCCACTGGCAGGACAGCCACCTGCAGAGGATCATCAGCAGCGACTACTACATGTCTCCGTCCTACCAGAGAGAGGGCGAGAGCCTGCTGTTCAACCCACAGGGTCTACCACTCTGGCTGGGTAAGATCCGTATGCGTTCTCTCAAATACACATATTTACCTATTGCATCATTTGTATGCTGCAGTGTTTAAGTAAAAACATCTCTCCTGATTTATTATGACAAATGAAATACAGTATTCAATTATTCAAAACATACACACACACTCACACTCACATCCCATACAATATAGAAAAAAAACTTAATTTTCAGAAGTGATAGTATTTCTGTGGCACCTCCATATACACACAATGTTTAATTCCACTGAAAGCTGACCTAACACACACACACACACACACACACACACACACACAGAGTAATTCTGCTGATATTGAGGCCAGTATCTGCAGTAAGCAGCTTCCAGCTAAGATCTGTCAGATTCTGCAACTTAAGCCAGCTATCAGACACACACTGGCGTTCTGCTGAGACTGCACTGTGTGTGTGTGTGTGTCTGTGTGTGTGTATGTGCCTGTGTGTGTCTGTGTGTGTGTCTCTGTGTGTCTGTGTGTGTGTGTGCCTGTGTGTGTCTGTGTGTGTCATTTCAAACTACATTCTGCGTCTTACAGTATGTGTTTTTGTGTCTGTTACTGAGGGAGTGAGAAAACTTTGGAAGAAAAATGCACATCTGTAACTGCATGTAGTGAAGTGTGTGTGTGTGTGTGTGTGTGTGTCTTCTGAGGGAAAATGTGTCCTGACACAACCTTTTGTCCCTGTCGACCTCACAGACCACGTCCCCACAGCATGCGCTCGCGTCGATGCCCTGCGTTCCCATGGTTACTCCAGGGAAGCCCTGCGATTGGCGGTCGCCATCATCAACACGCTCCGCCTCCAACAGCAGAGACAGATGGACATCTACAAACACCAAAAGAAAGGTAGAACACACACACAGCGTGTTGAGTTTGTTTTACTGGAGCCATGTAAAACCTTAACAAGTCATCACACATGGGTCTCACTTCTCCCCCCTCTTCCTCTGTCAGAGCTCCTCCAGAGGGGTGTGACCTCCACCACCAACCTGGAGGGCTGGGTGGGTCATCCCTTGGACCCCATTGGCTGCCTGTTCACCACACTCACCGAAACTTGCCGTGTGGATGACGACAACAGCATGGACACTGGGGGTACTAAACAAAGACATAATTCTCTTTATTCTTTTCAATATAGAGTTTTTAATCATTTTTTGCCTTCACAAACTTGATGTGTTGAGCAACCTCCTGCAGGTAAACCCTGTGGAAACTCATTTTTGCTTGTCTGCATCTGCAATGTGTTTCTGGTCTCAACATGATCTTTGGAAGGGGGTGTCATGAGCTGAGTTTTAGGCAAACAAAGTAGCTGGTGTCTTGAATCATGTCATCAGTTCTCATTGTTCTTTACAAACTCTTGACCAGAGGGACTGAAATGTGAAGTTCAGTTCATTCTCGTGCCACTTCTTGTGTTGATGTGATGAGCAAAGCTGAAATAGCCTTCACCTGCTATGTCACCATTATATGTTAGAAGCAGAGTGATGGTCAGAGCTCATTCATTCATTTAGAGACAGATGTAGAGGTGAAAGATTGAAAAGACTTTTATAGCGTTCATAAAAAGATATTCAGATACCTTAAATTATAATGGAAGTAGGAGGGAGACAGGTGAGATCATAATGAGAACAAAATGATGTGTGCCATTGGTTGTCAGAATAGAAATTTAGAAAGAGGACAACTTTCATCTTCACAGAATATCCTCATCTTTGAAGATGAACCAGATGTTTAATATTGCAAGTCATCAAACACAGTGGCCTGATGAAATTTGCACTTTTCCATTGATAAATGACAGTAACCATAATGTATGATGCATTCTTAGTAGGCTATTTCATAATGGTAAACACTGTTGAACAACTTTAGCAACATTACAGTGTACACAGAAATAACATGTTAACAGACCAAACTGCATATAGACAATTTAGCTACAGAATAACATCATACAGTATCAATGTGAGAACCTAATGAATGAATAGGCTTTAATTATACTATACTACATGTAAAGAAAAAAATGAATTAATAATGCAAACAATTATATGGTTATATATGAAAATTGAAATCGTCTATCCTCTCACTGTCCACTGTTCAGTCTGGTTCACTGACATCATGTTGGTTTTTAAGCTGCACTTCTGTGCAGTAAACTAAAACCTTAGTTTTTACCTCAGCAAAATACATAGTCAACCACGAAACGCCTTTCAGTCTCCTCACCTAACGATATGTTCATCAAAGAGCTCGTTTTACAAACAGGAGGTGTCGCTCCTGCCACCATCGATCAGCTGATGCAGTGGGGTTGAGCAGAGGTGATGGGACCCACCAGCATTGACTCATCACACAACGGAGTCCGTGTTCTCATATCAGGACCAGGCGCTATTGTGCTGCAGACGGCCATAAACAAGCACCACCCTGCTCATTGAGACCACGCTCTTTGTGTGTGTGTGTGTGTGCGTGCGTGCGTGTGCGCTGTATATATAGAATCCATCACCATTTGCATTTCTCACCCTGCCCAGGGCCTTTTTTTTGCACCAGTGGCCATTGCAGTTGCAACAAAGCAGAATTGGGGTTTGGTTTTCCCATTGTTACCAGGCTACAGGGAACTATTGTCAGTTCAAACAATGCATTGACCACTGGCACACTCATTGGTGTGTGTGTGCGTGCACACATGCATGTGTGTTGGAGAAAGAGTGACTGATTGTCCTCTGTTGTTTTGGGAATTTGAGGAGAGCGGTATGATTATTTTGTGTATGAGTGTGTGTGTGTGCGTGTTTGTGTGTGGCCCTGGTCACCGTGCTTTATTTCCCAATGGAAGACAGCTGGGAACATCTGTCAAAAGGAGGGGGATGGACCCAGACTGTGTGTCAGCCAATCAGAACACGAATTTCTCGCTGATCTTTTTAAATCAACCAATAAACAGCCAGCTGAAGTAAAAAAGAGAAAAACAAAACAAAAACAAGCTACCACTGGGGTTAAGTCTGTAAAACCAGTTTCCACATTTCCCTAGACTTACACACACACACATTTGGGTGCGTGCACACACACACACACAGGATAAACAGGATTGAGGGGATCTGTTGCTCGGAGGGGATTTAAGCAGAATGATGGGGTGGGGGAGAGTCGGAGAACAAATGGGCACCAATCAACAGCTGAGGCTCTCGTGGCATCTGTTCTCAGTTAGAGTTGTCAAGTGCTGGTGTAGGGTGAGCGGCCATCTTAAGATTTGTGAACACAGTCTGTCATGAATCCCACATTTCTATTATATCACACACAGCTTTAATCACTCCCTGGTCATGCAGACATCAGACCTTCCTGGATAATCTTAGTTTGATTTAAGGCATATGAGCGCCACAGTTTTATAAAGCATGTGTATGAATGCAGTGATGTGAGTGAAGTGACCTCCTCTGTAAGAAACAGCTACTATTCTCCTTCCACGTAAAAAAACAGATACTATGGATGATGACTGTAGATTCTTTCCACAGTTGGTTACAGTGAAGCCTAGTATTCCACATTTGATAATCTCTCACCCAGCTGGATAACATTTTATTTATTAACTTGATCTAAGGCACTTAGAGAATTTGAGTTACTTTTTGGGTAGTTTCCTGTGTATTTAATTTGATCCCTCCTCCGAGAGCAGTGAGAGTCTCATTCCAGTTCAGTTAATACGAGACTGTAGGTTTTTTTTATTATTATTATTTTTATATTATTATTTAGTCACAGTGTCATTTGTCATAGTCACAGTGAAAAACACTGGTGCACATAGTCATTCATAGTGATCATTTTTATTATAGTAGCCATATTTCTGTCTTCACATACTAAGATAAACAAAAAAAAAACCTCAGCCTTCACATGCTCAGATACAGTGACTTTATTCATTGTGTTTAATTTGAACACATGATTTGCTTTGCAGTCACTTTGTTTGTGCTGTGTTTGTCTCACTCTGTATATTACCAGTGCAGAGGACATTAACTGGGGTGGTTTCAACATTAACATAATGAATCCGCCCCTCAGAGCTCGCTGTAACTGTTTTTCTTTCCTCTCTTCAGAAGGAGAACCCAGACCTCCAGTCTACCACCATGTACCCGTGTGGGGGAGTCCTGATGGAGGGGAGTCCTACCTGACTCTGGCCTTAGAGGTGGCTCTGATGGGCATGGGCCAGCAGAGGATAATGCCTGAGGGCCTGTATGCTCAGGACAAGGTGTGGTATTTCTGAAATACAGTTTACATCGTGATTCGTGGTAATATTATTTGAGTTATATGATTTTTTTTTTTATTTCCTGGAAGAGAGTACATTAATATTAGGGCTGCTTGGCAGAAGCAAACTGACATCTCTTGCTTGTTGCATATTAAAAATTTCCCTGTTGTCGACAACATCGTCATTATAGAAAAGCACTATAATTAAACGTCTGTGTGAAGCACTTTCCACACAAACAGGGAGAAAAGGTCACATCAGTTTGTTCCCTGAAAAAAAAAAAACAGGCAGAAAGTCACAGTACTTAAGTTCACTTTGAATTAGAATCAACCCATGGAACATTTCTTTGCGAATGGTAATCTGCTTTAAAGTGCTTAACATGGCTGCCTCAGACCTTTGTTAATGTCATGGAAATCAGTGAAAACATTAATGTTTTAGACAAGAATTGCATTTAAAAGCCCCCAAATGAAAGCACTTCTTACTGGATCAGCAGCAGAAAGAAAAACAGTCTCTGTCGTGTACTCTGACAATAGAAATACACAGATTGAAGAGTGTGGGGAATTAATGTACACTGCTTTAATCTGATAATACCTCAAACTCAAAATCCCTTCTTAAAGGGCATTCACACTTCAAAGTGTTTTTTTTTTTTTTGTCAAGTCAGTTTAGTTTTTACTCTTGATTAAACAGGTCTAATCAAAGGAACTCGGGTTGTTGTGTGTATTGTCTGTTGACGCTACTGATAAAAAAATTCTGATATGTACTGGAAGTCCAGACCATGATTAGTTTAGCTCCTGACATTTAAGCACATTTTCCTCATTTCTGGTCAAACACCATTTTCTGTGCTGTCGCAATGAATAACACGTGTGGTGAATTTGTCGTAGGTATGTCGTAACGAGGAACAGATCGTCGCCAAACTTCAAGAGCTGGAGCTGGACGATCTCCTGGTTCAGACTCTTCGGAAACAGGCCATACAGCTGCTGGACGGTACGACTGCATCGACGGCACCCAAAGCCTCTGGGATACTGTGTGGTCCTTTTAAAGATGTGCTAAACATGAAACATTTGTTTCTCTTGGTCCAGCTGGTCCCTTCAGCGGTCTGGGTGAGGTCATCCACAGGGAGAGCGTTCCCATGCACACCTTCGCCAAGTACCTCTTCTCTGCCCTGCTGCCACACGACACAGACCTGGCATACAAGGTGGCTCTCCGCGCCATGAGGTCAGGAAGTGCTCTGTGTTATACCGTACTGTGTGTCTGTGTCAGTGATCACGGTCAGAGTCGACATTAGCCTGAATGTCATCATGTGTGTTAGTTTTAGTGCTTCTGGACTTCCTGTACAGATCGTGCTGTCAAAAATGATCTTTACAGGTTTTTTTACTGTAGACCTAATGATGACAACTATATTCAGAGTGATTTTTCTCTCACTGCCAAAAACCAACAGCTGGAATTTCCTTTACACTGAAATCATTTTAAAGATTGCTCTTCTAGTAACTGTGTAAAGAATGTGTTTTTGCACTCATACAGTTCAAAATCATACAACTAGGTACACACAGTAAAAGTATATTAACTATGTAGAGATGAAACAGCAACCTCTGGGGAAGCTGCAGTGCTTTTCAGAATATAGTGTCAGGCTGCACTCAGTTTAATTAAGGTGTACTAAGAAAGTATTTATGTATTTTTATTTAAAGGTAGTAGAGGCTTCAGTGCATTGTGTTGGTGGATTACATTATGTTAACTTTTTACCAGTATGGTTAAAAACGCAGTAAAAATACAATGACCTGTTATGATAACATTCTGGCAAATCCTTATTCACATTCTTGCCGAGACATGAGAGCGTAGATCTTGACACCTCACTCTGAACAAAAGGGGAAACTAGACATACATCCTTATATACTAATTGACATTTAAAGATCTCAATCCATGGTAACTGACATGTTAAAATGTGTGTGTTTTTGTTCAGACTGCCGGTGTTGGAGTCGTCAGCGGGCTCCGAGGACGTGGGCCACCCTCACCACGGTATCTCCATAGTCCCCAGCAGATATCCACGCTGGTTCACACTGGGGCACCTGGAGTCGCAGCAGTGTGAACTGGCCTCCACCATGCTAACTGCTGCTAAAGGTACCCTCACTCCACATCTTCTGGCTGTAATGTTCTGACATGGGCTTTCATCCTTATCTTTCACTGGTATTTAAGCATCAAGATCTTAGTCAACGTTTCCCTTTGTCCACAGGTGACATGTTGAGGTTGCGGACAGTACTGGAGGCTATCCAGAAAAACATCCACTCCTCTTCCTTAATCTTCAAACTTGCCCAGGACGCCTTTAAGATAGCCACGCCCGCAGACAGCCCTCCAGATATAACCCTGCTTAATGTGGCACTGGAGCTAGGACTGCAGGTACTGTGTGTGTGTGTGTGTGTGTGTGTGTGTTTGTTTAAGAGAGAGAGCAAGCAGGCGAAGTAAGAAGGCCAGTCAATACTTTTCATAAATCATAAAAAAAAAAAAAAATCAGTGCTGGTCAAAGCATGCAACAGTTTCTTTGAACTCAATCATCTCTGCAGTCCTCCACAGCCTCACTACAAATTAAAAGAGAAAACATCACACAGAGTCTTAACCGTTTGTTGATGACCAGAAACCACATAATTGAGCCTTTTGGGTTCCACAGTAAACACAAAAATCTTCACATCATCACAGCAGCAGTGTTGCTGCAGCTTCCTCCTCCTCCTCCTCCTCTTCCTGCTAGCTGCAGTTTGGGCAGAATTCCCGTCTACAAAACTGCTAATAAAGTTCTCAAAATGGAAGAGTCACAATTAGTCGTGTGTAATTATGAACGTACTTAGGATGCATCATTCATCACAGCTTGGTTTGGTGTGGTGTGGTGTGGTGTGATGCTGGCTTCTAAATGTTGACAGCTGCATGTCATGCTCGTGGTTGCATTTTTAAAAAATGGGTAAACTTAAGTTAAGAAAGAGAAGAAAATAGAAAAAGATAAGAAAATAATGAAATATTGTTGTTTAATGAAACAAAGCAGGAAACATCACTGTATGTCTGTGTTCTCCAGGTGATGAGGATGACTCTGTCCACACTGAACTGGAGACGGAGAGAGATGGTTCGCTGGCTGGTTACCTGCGCCACTGAAGTTGGTATGTGACACTTTTAACACACACATCATTGAGACCCCCCCCAGATGGGACCTTTAAATATAATTAAATGCCCTATCCAGTATAAAAGTAGATTTCCATGTGATTTTGATGAGGTTCTATGTATATTATACACGGAAAGCATTCAGTCCACAGAGAAATTGACAGAGCCTGTGTTTTTACAAACTGAGCCTCAATAAGGGCTCTCAGGACTTCTGTAACTTTGTGATGTCACAACAGAGTAGTCACCACAGTCATTTGGACCCATCATGCAGCTTTGCAGGATTTGGTTTCTCTGGATGTTGACCCTGGTGTTACGGACAAATTTTTGTTTGACCAGTCAGAATGTCTGGCTCAGATAGGCTCAGAGGTCCTCTTCTGATTGGCTCGTTGTTTCTTGTCACAAGTCCAGAGAGAAGATGCAAAACTACAATGAGATGGGTTTTGGTTCTTTAAATCATTATTATATCATTTTAAAGGTGTAAAATATGGGACCTTTAATAAAAGCTTGGGGTTTAGTTTTCAGAAAGGTATGACCAGTATCAAACAATAAACCCTCTTACCTGAGTGAATGTTAAATGTCTGTTTTTCTCCTCCTCAGGTCTGCGGGCACTGGTCAGCATCTTACAGAGCTGGTACACTCTCTTCACACCGACTGAGGCCACCAGCATCGTGGCGGCCACCGTCATGTCCCACAACACCATCCTGCGCCTCAGCCTGGACTACCCCCAGCGCGAGGAGCTGGCCAGCTGCGCGAGAACCCTGGCTCTGCAGTGCGCCATGAAGGACCCCCAGAACTGCGCCCTGTCGGCCCTGACGCTCTGCGAGAAGGACCACATCGCGTTCGAGACGGCCTACCAGATCGTGATCGACGCGGCCTCCACGGGAATGACCTACTCCCAGCTGTTTACCATCGCGAGGTACATGGAGCACAGAGGATACCCTCTGCGGTCGTTCAAATTGGCCTCCCTCGCCATGACCCATCTGAACCTGGCTTACAACCAGGACACACACCCGGCTATTAATGACGTGCTCTGGGCCTGCGCGCTGAGTCACTCTTTGGGGAAAAATGAGCTCGCAGCCATCATACCCCTGGTGGTGAAGAGCGTGCACTGCGCCACGGTGCTGTCTGATATCCTGAGGCGGTGCACCATGACGGCGCCGGGTCTCGCCGGAATCCCCGGGAGGAGGAACTCTGGGAAGCTGATGTCAACGGACAAGGCGCCGCTGCGGCAGCTCCTGGACGCCACGATCTCGGCGTACATCAACACCACGCACTCTCGACTGACGCACATCAGTCCGCGGCACTACGGGGAGTTCATAGAGTTCCTGAGCAAAGCAAGGGTGACTTTCCTGCTGGCACAGGACGGCCACATTCAGTTCGATCAGTTCATAGACAACCTGAAACAGATCTACAAGGGCAAGAAGAAACTGATGATGTTGGTCAGAGAGCGCTTTGGCTGACCCTAGCCCTTCCTCGCAGGGACATGTGCCCTGGGAAGTAGTTAAATTCATTTGTTTCTATTTAAGGCTTTTTAGATTCTTTGTATTTTCACTTATTTTGAGCCATTTGTTGACTAAGTCATAAGTTTTTGTCCCTGTTTTGTTTCTTGAATGTGAACCAGGAAGTGTTTGCAGTACATTGCTCTACTTCGCCGAGACTGCAAAAGGGGGGGGCGACGGCTTGAAATGTCAAAGAAACACCAACGAAAACAAAGCATTTTTCCCCTCCAGCTAACGTTAAATCTAATATAAGAAAGTGAAAACAATTGTGATTATGAAAAAAGAAGCAAAAGAAACTTTTGTTTTTCAGTGGCACATGACGATATAAAAACCAAATGATGTTGGATGGGGTACTTACTTTGAGCCAGGCGACGCTTTCAGCTGGGGGTTAAAGAAGTGTTTTTCCAAGTGGAAGAAACATGTCATTCCAAAAAGAAAAAAAAAACACTGAGATGGAAAACACACATGGTGTTGCTGTCATACCTCGACTGTATTATTTGTCAGCTTTAACTTCTCTATCAGAAATGGCCTCTTGTTTCATTCAGGGCATCTTAGAGTAGAGAGGGCAGAATACAGAACTACACGTGTGTGGTCTCTCTGTAGAGGAAATCAGCAACAACAAGTTTCAAAACTTGACTGAAGCCACCCTAGACTAGATCCTGTCCTCTACACCTGCTGCTCAGTGCTTTTCATTCACAAAACATCGTCTGGAGAAGAACCGTGAGTGCATGTGCTGGAATCCAGCAGCCCCACAGTGACATTAATCAGGCTGTTCTAGCAAAGGTAGAGTCGTAGAGGCTTCAAACACATGCACACACGCACACACACACCACAGACACACGTATGTATATGTATGTAAAATACATATATATAAATATGTATACACATGCATACATACAATATATCTCTTATATCCTCCTATAAGCTTACTAACAGTGACAAAACACAACTGTGATGAACGGTGGGAGTCACACTGTGCCCATCTTCAGAGATACCACTGCACTGCTGTACAGCTATTTGTGGCCAAAACCTCTTAAATCTATAGGACTCCAGTGGTCACTATTCACATGCTAGATCATAATGCTAGTCAATGAGCAATATAAGTCAAGTCTGCTTCATTTTTTTTTATATCATCTAGTGGCATTAACTCCACTGCCTTGTAACGGTTTAGCAAGCGGAACATATTTGGACCTTGTTGATTTCAGTGACTGTTAGTGGTTAACTCTGCCTGTAGCTAAAGGCCCTTTTCCATTTCAAGACATCTTGGGAGAACTCTATGTAAGCATTGCCATAAGTAGGCAGTAGCCTACTTTCCATCATAGTCCAACAAGCACTAAGTAGATAACAGCCACAGTTATCAGCATTCACATCAGCAGAAAGAGGAAAAAAGTAATAAATACAAGAACTGGAAGTGCTACCTTGTATATCTTGAGCAGAATTATTTTTCCATCCAGTCATCTCAGAGCTTCAACCACTGATGAGTCTGCACTATTTTATATTTTTGTTGGCAAGATTAAAAAAAAAGAAAAGATAGAAAGCAAATGCTTTGTATTGTCACTTGGTGATAGATGCAGAAAACTAACAAAAAGTTTAAGCCAACTGTTTCTTTACATTGACAAAGTCAAAGAGTGAATATTTGTTAGGTGGAAATCAGCCCATGTTTGCTTATGTCTTCATTAGCTTTGTAAGAAATCAGTTAACAGTGGCTGAAGTGTTGTTTGTCGTCTATACGAAAACACAAAAGGAAACTGGTTAACATTATCAAAGAGAAAAAAAAAAGATTTTAGGACATAATGATTAAATGATTAATGAAGTAATTGCACTTTCAGCATTGTGGCTAATGCAAGAATGAAGAAGCTTTTGTGGTTTGCAGCTCCTTCAGTTGATGGACATGTTGATGGAAAAGGGTCTGTAGTTACTGCAGCTCCTACCTGTGAATGCTACTGGTTGTGATCATTTCTGGACTGTGAAGATGAGTGGCTGTGTTGTTATCAAAGGGTAACACAGTTAGAGCGCACACACACAACACACACGTGAGACAACACGCCTCGGCACAGGAAGATGTTCTTCTCTATGGGAGGGGGAGGGGTTATGTAATCCCACCTTTTCTCACCCAGTGGCAAAGTGCTGTTAATGGTAGTAAACAGTGCAGCAAGAGCTCGAATCCTTTACTGGTCAGACTGGTCATCGTACAAGCACTTCACACAAATACCTCTTCAGTACGTTCCTGCCTGCTTCAGCATTTATTTATTGATTGTGTAGTAACTTTGTGTGACTGAGTAGGAATCACAGACACACAAACAGAACAGGATTTAAATAGATAAAAATACACACACACACACACACACATATGATGGATGAGACGGCTTGAAAAAAAAGTTTTTGAATGGAGGAACATTTTCTAGTCTGCTTTTACATTCCATGAGAGCTACCTTCACCCACGACCTGGGTAGTCAGTCACAGCTCTGGGCCTTTTTTTTTTTTTTTTTTTTTTTTTCTTGAAGCAATGC
>OMNW01010320.1:0-10728 GCA_900303245.1 Selene dorsalis
ACTTTGAGCTTTATTGTTCTGTTTGTTAATTAGCTCTCTTTGCTTTTTTTTGACCCCTCTTTTGACTGTCCAAGTAAAAATCAGTGAAAAGTAACACCAGGCAAGGCTCTCCTGGTCCTCCATACTAGATCACCCACTGTGCTGCTGGGTTCCTGCTTCAGAGGATCTAATCACAGTGTTCTCCTGTCCTCCCCTCTCTCAGGCCACCCCTCTTGATAAGGAGGGGCAGGTTCTCGGACGAGGATGCCACCCGGATGTGAAGCTGCTGCCTTTGCAGACGATGCCAATGGTGACGACAGTAACAACATCAACAACAAAAACAC
Source organism: Selene dorsalis (assembly GCA_900303245.1). Classification (NCBI taxonomy): domain Eukaryota; kingdom Metazoa; phylum Chordata; class Actinopteri; order Carangiformes; family Carangidae; genus Selene; species Selene dorsalis. The sequence goes on from OMNW01010320.1 coordinate 324, forward strand.
CACGGGCGGAGCCTCCTAGTTGCCTCCCTGGCCTGCCCATGGCCCCTCCCTCTCTGACCCCTGACCTTTCCCAGAGCCCCAGCCTCCCATCTGACTCTGATGACATCTCCATCAGCTCAGCCAGCACTGTCTGCTCCCCCAACTCTCCCTTCTAGAGAGGAGGCGGAGGGGAGGAGGGGGAGGAGGAGGAGGAGGAGGAGGAGGATAAGGTGTGAAGAGGAAGGAGAGAAGAGAAGAAAATCCTTATCCAGCTCCTCCCTGTGGGGAGGAGGAGGAAGAGGAGACACCAGCTTCCCCACACTCTGTCATCTAAGGCTGGGGGTGACTAGGGGAAAACTGTGGAGGGAAAAAAAGAAAAAAAAAATTGGAGTGGACTTTTATCTTCCCTGAATCCATCTTTCCGAAACCTGGAGGAGAGATTGATCAAAGGGCAGACAGTGGGAAAAAAAGATGCCAGAGAAAGACTAAAGAGGCGATAAGAAGCAGGGATCACGATGAAGAGGGAAAAGGCAGAACGAGGTGAAAGACTTTGTTTTGTTATTTTTAACGTTCTCTCATCTGAGCACATGTTCCAGGGCTCATGGAGCGAGAAAGGGCGACAGCGCGTTCTTCACCCTTAAGTGATGATCCGGGCTCAACATGGAAACTTCCGTACGGCGGAGCAGCTCTACAAGGCAATATGAGAATATGGACCAATGTTCATGTTTTATTGAACCTTATTTATCCATTCTTTTACTCACTGCATTTTTTGATATGTATTTCTCCCTTTTTTTCATAAAGGGTAAGTGTTTGTTGATTTGTCCTAAGAGCTTGGTGGAATGAGACTAATGGAAAAAGTGCGTAGAAGTAGAGGTCAGACATTGTGAAGTAGGCAAATGTAGACTAGATGAACAGTGTCATGTTGGAAAATGAAAGGTGAGGTACAGGATGTGGAGAAAGGACTTTTTTTCTTACAAAAAATGTATAAAAAAAAATAATGTTCACTGACAACGATTCGTGATGGAAACCGATCAAAGACAGCACTTGTGCTATAAATCTGTGCTCAACAGCATTGGCGTTGCCTTCCTGTAATGTTGGATTGCGGTATTACAGTTTACATTTTACACGGACTGCTATTAAGACAACGGTGCAGCGGATTGCTCTTTGTTATTCTGTTCACTGCTTCATTCATTACAACTTGATTCACGAAATTCAGCAGTATCCGGGTGCTCGTGTAGCAAACTCAACATTTAAACTAATCTTTTTCCTCAGTCCACACATGCTCATGTGTCATATTATTAAACCTGTTATTTCCTGATTCTCATGCACACATTTGAAGCCTTGTTTACATTTTTTTTCCTCAACACCTAAAGGCATATTTCATCCACATTTACTCCAGCAGTAAAGAAAAGTGCAGTTGTTGGACCACTTGTATGGGGTCGGGAAGAAGTGTTTTAAGTAGTAAATATATAACATTCAGCAGATTACGAGGACTGCCTATTTGCACAAAAGTACTGCAGTTCAGGTGCAGTCAGACAGGTCTGAGAGAAAGTCAGTATGGATGCCAGAGAACCAGCAGCACTCTTAGAAAGCAGTACAGGTAAAATGATTTATTTCAGCTCTGTACAACCTCATTCATGGCTTCATTTATCCAGATGAAAGCATGACAGACATACAGTAGCCTATTCTTATATATATATATAAAAAAACAGTTTAGTGAAGTATTGTTTATATGTTATGTAAATAACATAATTTTATTTATTTTGATAGTTCACAATACAGTATATTTCTTTACTAGTTGTACGTCTACAAGAACTGTAACAAAAAAACTAAACAATCAGTCATACATGTGTGTCAGCAAAGAAAAAAATCTAGAGGAGATCATCAGGTCAAAGTGAAACAATACAGCTGATTTGGAGAAGACAGTTTTAACCTGACATCGTGGCACTTAGATCTTTTTAGATCATGTTTGCTTTTTTTGTCAGAAACTGGGAATGATGTCACTTCCTCTGCTGAAGCAAACGCTAAAGGGAAGAAGCAAAGGTTAAAGGGAGAGGACTACAGAGTGATTTACGTCAGTTTTTACTTTTGTTTTCGCAGATGATCTCCCTGCAGTTGTCCCATGTGTCTGTATGTTTCTGTATCTATTCCCATCATCACACATATACAGTAATGTGCCGCCATATTGACCAAATCGATATGAATTTGTTGTGCTGTTGAAATACACGTTCTCCAGCACCTGGGCACATGTGGTTTACCAAAGTGCTCTCACAGCTGCACCACAGTATTACAATCTGTTGCAATACCAATACCTGTACCTCTGTTCAACAATGGTCTATCAATAATAATAGTAATAATTAAAATATGTTTCAAAACAAATTGTCAGTGTCTTATGTTGAGCTCGAACCTGGTCTTGCTGTATGACTGATTTAATTATAATCTTCTCCCATCAAACACATGCACGTCATCCACTGTTTTTTTGTTTTTTTTTTGCTATTGCTCACTGTTATCTGTAGGGGTGGCACTTAACTGGAGGGGCACTTGTTATATTTTTATGAATCACACAACAGTAGTGGCCAGAGATGAGGGATCCAAATTTTCTGCAGTTGAGCAGGTGCTCAGGAAACAGGTGGGATGATAGAGTAGAAATAACTATCAGGTTATTGGTTAGTCATTGAAATTTGTTTTTGCTTAACTGTATCAGATAGATAATAAGGGATTATCCATCATATGTGTGGCACCAACAATAGATAATAAAGAGATTCTTGTCCCCTGTATGACCATCTGGAGGAGAGCTTGGAAGTTTAATGAAAAGTGAATACAAGCAACTCATCACTGTATGACACAGACTGTGCTGTGCCTGTGCCATCTGCTATAATCTTACCAGATATATTCCCACAGATTGACAGGTTATTTCTATTTTTATCTGCAGGAACACCAGTGGAAGCATGTAAATCTGAACTCTCTCTGTCACTGTAAAGTGTTTCTGCCTGTAGGAAAGCTGTTCACCTTTCAGGGCTGTCAGTTTTGCCAAGCGTTAAACTTTTGAAAATACATTCAGTCATTTCAGTATTTAGTATTAATTGTCTGCATTCTATTAAGAATAACTAAAACCCATCAACATAACAATTCCCCTTCCAAATGTAACCAAGAACATTTAGTCAAGTAATCTACTGAAGTATAATTTTGAGATACTACCATTATACATTCTGTTCCACTAGGGGGACACTGTGCTTTGAGCTCAGTACATTTATTTAGCAAGAACAGCTCCAAGTATCTTTGAAAATACAGGTTTTGTAAATATACATTACCAGTCAAAAGTCAGAAAACACTTTCTCATTCAATGTTTTTTATTTATTTTTTATTACTTTCTACATTGTAGATTTCAAACTAAAGAGATCAAAACTATGAAAGAACACATAAGGCAGTGGTTCCCAACCCTTTTGGCTCGTGACCCCATTTTGACATCACAAATGTCTGGTGACTCATGAGACATTTTTTTTCTAGATGTGCCAGCTCAGATATTTTTATATGCTGCATTTTATTTGAACTCGATTTATATTAGTAAAAGTTAAAGTATAGAATACAGTTGTTATAGATTGCATGTGTTTTTTTTTTATCATAATTTTATAAAGAATAATCATTGGTTAAAAAAATATTTTTATCAGTAATTTTATTTTAATCATTTACTAGACATTTCAGGCAACCCCATTCGAATTCCGGGTGACCCCACATGGGGTCACGACCCCAAGGTCGAAAAACATTGATATAAGGAGTTATGTAGTAAACAAGTGAAAAAGTGTTAAACAAAGCAGAATATGTTTTATATATTAGATTATTCGAAGTAGCCACCTTTTGCTTTGATGACAGCTTTTTGCACACTCATCCCAAAGCATCTCAGCTGGGTTTAGGTCGGGTCACTTTTGTGATTCACACTTTTGATGTCTTAAGTATGAATCTGCAATGTAGTAAGTAATACAAATAAAGTAAGACCATTAAATGAGGTGTGTGCAAACTTTTGACTGGTACTGTATATTATTATAGATTAAATATGTTTGATTAATTAGTACACACATGGCAAGACTATGTCGCATGTGGGTATTCCTACATATATTTCTATTCATCTTTTTTTTTAATGGCAAACACTCTTCTTTTATATTACCATTAAAAATGTTGGGAGTGTACATTTTTATGTTTGGCCAGCAGGGGTCAGTCATGACACATGAAATTAAAGCAGCGAAGAAGAAGAGACTAGCTACATTTAATGCAGCGAAAGCATTAACATAGGAAGTGTGTCCGTTAAATATACTCCTCATATCATAGTGTTTACATGATACACCGCCTTCGTACAGAAGCTAAAGGCCTGCTGCTACAGGAGCATGTACAACATGTCCGCTCACGGCTGTAGCAGCTAACGTGAGCTGACTGTGAAGGTACTGTCGTTGGCTAGCTAGCTAACTGGCTAGCTCGCTGCACTGTTGTCGTACACCGCAGTCATGAGTGAAGATGGCACTTCAGCATCAGCAAACAAAGACAAAGACTCCACTCTCCTGCTCACCAAAGACGGACAGCGGTACTACGTGAGTAAGAGCGGAGTGGTCGACAGCAGAAATGTGATCACACCGCACGAACCGGAGAACAACGTCTCCTCCTACGACATGGACGATCCGGACGAAGAGAGCGACGTCCTGGACACCTCGGACCCCAGAGACAGCGCCGCCAGCCCGGAGGAGCTCAACGACGAGGAGACCTCGGAGGGCGATAACGCCCCCAAACAGTGCACTTATGAGGGGTGCACGGAGACCACAACCCAGGTGGCCAAGCAGAGGAAACCGTGGATGTGTAAGAAGCACCGCAACAAGATGTACAAAGACAAGTACAAGAAGAAGAAGAGTGATCAGGCCATGTCCAGTGGGAAACTTGATGTAAGGCTCAGTTTCACTTCAATATTCAGGGGTTTTCATTTGAACTAGTCATGGATAGAGATAACATCCCAGATAAAAACTTGACTAGACTTGGTTCAACCTGTGACAGATGCCTGGGAAAGTAAGAAGTGAAGAGGTGCAGCCTTGGCTTACAGTGCACGTTACACTGCCAAGGATGATCTCATTGGCTCATGTGATTTCCAGGCTCAGTTTTTCCAGATGTTATCGTGAATCACAATAAACAAAACTCCCTCAGTGAGTTAATTGCTTGTTTTTGTCTTTTTTGGGGGGCAATCAGGAAAACTCAGAGGAGCGGCCTGTGTCTGTGAACAAACAACGTCTTGGTGCCATGGGTGACCGGCCGGCCAGACCCTCCCTCATAGAGCAGGTCCTCAACCAGAAGAGACTGGTAAGTCACAACTGATCTGACCATACAGCTGAGAAGTGGGTCTTTCACATCATTTTCATACTCATGAACCTATTTATTGACACCGCCCCTTAAAATAATGGAGTCACTCATGTCAAGAAAATGTCCCACACTTGTGAGAAATCATGCAGGTGTGATTTTCCCTCCTATCACTGATTCAAGTTTTTGCTTTAATAATGTCTCTGATTCATATGGTGATCAGTCCTTATGTCACTGTTGCACCCGTCTCTTATATGGGAAGCTGTAATTGGTTGCTTTGTCCAACAGTGAAACTGTGATAGAACTTGGCTGAACACATTGTCTCAGTGACAGTGAGTATCTAATTGAACAGATTTGACACTGAGTTGTCAGCTTTTAATGTACAGAGGTTCAAGGTTTTCTCTTCTACGGCAGCCCTGAAAGTCAAGTACATTTTTCCCCAAAGTCGTCGTGGTTGATTGTCATTCAAAAATTCAAAAAAAAGAAAAAACATCACCCACTTCACTTGCCCCTCTGCTTTTTAAAACCCAAACACTTCAGACTTATATTTTTATTCTTTGCAGAATGTTTTTTTTTCATCTTTGAAAATGACTTTTGGCAAGTAGAAAAATACTGTTCCCCAAAATAATCACAGCAAAAAACAAAAAAAACAAACAAAAAAAACTTGCTTTTAAGGGCACTGTTTCTAATATAAGGAAAATTATGCTGGAAAAAAAATTACTTTCCATTTGCCTCTCAGGTCTTCCATACTGTCCCCTCCAAAAGGTAGAGGAAAGCCCAGACAACTATGGAAAACTGGGAATATGAATGTTGTTACATTATTCTCTGAAATTTAAATGTGTGTGTTTCCTTCAGTCTCTCCTCAGGAGTCCGGATGTGATCAGCTTCCTCCAGCAGCAGCAACAGCTCCTGGCCACACAGAGCCGCAGCCAATCACAGCAGTTCCAGGGCTGCTGACACCGGCCCTCCAGTGTTTTACCTTACTGTTTGTAATGTATCTCAAGCACTGGCCCCTGATGCATCAATGTAGTAACCGTACACTGTCGACTGAATTTCTGCTGCTGCTGTAGGTAGACAGGCTGAGGGTGTGGTGAGATGGAGACCGAACCATGAGTTACATAATTTCTGGTGCTATTAGGAAGTACAATTTACATTTACTTGTTGTTATTCTGTGTTGTAGTTACACCATCAAATCCCAGTTCTCTGTAAATGATCTTTCATTATCTGGCCAGTAACAATGAAGCCACTGAATTACAATCATTCAGTCAGCTCTCATCAAAATAATCATGATCTCAGTTTAATCCTGTATTTTCTGTTGCTTTATGAAAACCCCAAGAGTAGTTTGTCTGTTTGTTTTAGTGTCAATTGAGCGTTTGTAGTCTTGAAGAATTATTCTGCACTGTGCTTTTATTTATTTTTGTTTTCCTTTTGAACAAGAAGTGTTGTTACATGTGACAATCAGTCTGTTTCAGTCAGGTGGGAGCTTTCAGGACGTGTCTTCAACACCAAATTTTTATATAATGCTTGTGAAACTGTTGCACAGACACTGATTTGTAACTGTGTACAAAAGGGAAAACAAAATGAGATTTGGTGGGATGTATGTTGGCCCTGTTGTCTCTGTTGAAAAGTGGTAAGGATGTGTACCTACTGTATGTTGATTATCTGCCCTGCTGTGAAGGTGAAACTAAAATTATGACGCTAACAGTGAGAAATTTCTCCCTATGTGGTGCACTGTTCTGTAGCACTGAAAAACATCTTTATAAATCTGAATCTTAAAGGAAAAGCATCTTAAAGAAAAAAACAACTTTAATGTAAAGAAGAGAAAGCAACCGGTACATGAAGTCAAACATTAGTTAACACTTGGAAATACAATACATATTATCATAATAACATTTATAACACATAATAACACAAGTCTGAGTACCTACAAATGTATCCCATTTTTTTTCCTTGTCTTGGAGTGCAGTTAACATTTGGAGTGGGGAAAGAGGCAGGAGATAAATGCTTTATCATACTGAAAATAAACAACACTTGATCATTTAACTACATGATGTGTAAATTAGCTAAATGAAATTCAGGTATACATGTCTTTCAGTTTTGCTGCATGGTGTAACCAACCCATAACAGCTACAGTTTCGTGAGATGACGAGAAAGGGATCGTTGGACAGAAAACCTGGACACAGACGAGTTTACAGAATCTACGACTACCTGTGTAGACACGCACTTAAAAAAAAAAAGTGTGCGTGTTCACGTTATGACACCGAAGAGATAGGGTTGTGTGGGGAGCCCATCTGTGTGAGGACCTTATCCAGCCACTGCAGGGGCCCGTGCAGATGCACCTCGATCCAGCAGGGGGTGCTGGTCACATCTTGACGGTGGTACTCAGCTCCCCAGCCCTGAAGACACAACCATAAATCTCACTATGCAAGATGGCAGTTCAGTTTACTGTTAAAATTAATGGGTGCCAAGTGAGCACATGTAATCCTTGTTTGTGCACAGTGGGATTTAACAGGGCTCACCGCACTAACAGATCTAAATAACAGCATATAAAGTTACTGTGAGAGTCTCTGGGTGGACGTCCAGCTCTCAGTGAACCACATAGGATTGAAAAGGATGATCACCAGCTGTGTTTCTGTCTCTCAGTAAAGTTAAAGATGACAAGAGAGCTCATTACCTTGACGAAGCTCATTCGGATGGTGCACATCTTTGTTAGCTCATAGACGACCTCGAAGCCGTGGTTGACGGACTGGGCCAGGAGCTGAGCAAACAGCTGGTTGTTAAAGATCTTGAGGCTGCAGCCGCTGGGGATCTTGCACACTGTGGTGGCGTGAAAGCCGTGCTGGAAATTACAGTTTCGGCTCTGGACGAAGATGCTGCTGTCACTCAGGCACTCTGCGTACACTTCACCACCCACATAATACAAATGTAAACCTGAAAAAAACGGAGGACAAGATCAAATAGTCTAAAATGGTTATAAGCAAGACATAAAAAAAGGAAACTTGAATGTCAAAAAAAACCAATGTCTTTTTACTGGGATGCAAACACTTCTATAACAGAAACCAAAGTTGCACAGCAAACATATCATCAAAAATACTCATATTCATTCACATTGTACATCCAGCCAGAGAAAAACCACTAGGGCTTGTAAATGACGAATGTTTGACTAGTGTCAGCATGAACTGGAGATGAACTATCCACAGCTCTCTGAATCACTCCTGTCATTTAAAACCCCACACGTCCTCTCATTGCACAGTTTACTGTAACCCACATCACTGCTGATGTCCGTCCAACAAAGGCAGCTTTTCTTAACCCTTTTATCAATAAGAGAAAAAAAAACAATATTTGGCCTTCAGGATTCAACACAAGGAGACTAGTTAAAAAAAGCTTATAGATTCCAAATAAGTTTCCGTCTCTGACATGATGTATTATGGGTAAAAAAAAAAAAACACCCAAAAAAAGCAGAACCTAATCTGTTCTGATGTGAATTACCTTCCCGAGCGGTCCAGCCTACCTTTGCCTATGTGTCTGCGCGTGTGTTCGATGGTGGAGTTGCGGTTGACGTTGGAGAGCAGGCCGAGGCAGAAGCGGTTCTTGTTGTTGGATGGGTCCGTGAAGCCGTCCACCAGTATACTGCGGGATGACGCGTGGAACGTCTCCCCCACCCGGTTGTTGAGCTCATAATAAGCTATGGAACACCAGTACTCTGGCTCCTCGTAGCACACGGGCCGTAAATCTAAACGGGAAGACGAGGAGGAGCTGACTCTTCATCTTTCGATCTTATGGTACATCGCAAAGCATTCTGCCCATTGATCTGCAACATTATCTGCAGTGGCTTGTGCAACCAACGTTTTCTCATCATATCATTGCCAAAAGCTTCAGATGCATACGTCCTAATATTATATATCTCCTTTCTGTGGATCTTTACGTTACCTGTGTGTGGAGCGGAAAATGTAAGTTTAGTGATTCCTGTAGAGTTGCTGGGTTTCACATCCTCTTGAGGGTTGGTCTCCATCATGCTGTACGGAGGTGGGGGAGTCTCAGCTGGAAAAACATGTCACAAATCACCATAAGAGGATAAATGGGGTAAATCGTTCTTAAAGTGCCAGCTTGCTCATTTTGATCCCCACCTGTGATGTGATATGGACTGCCGGGCTCCGCAGAGCTGTTGGGGGAGTTGGGGTAACTCTGTGAGGTGGGAGACGACTGGGTGAGGGTGGAAGAAGGGGAGGAGGAGGTGAAGGAAGGGCAAGGCAGCGGAGGGAAGGAGTCTGGGTAGGTGGCATTCTGGGGCATCAGCGGCTCGTTGTGCAAGGAGGCGTTCCTGAACTTAGCCAGTAGACTGTGCTGAGGGTTGAACTCACTGTGGCGCGGGACCAGAACTGGTGGCAGCACTAGGACGAGAAGAGGGAAAAGAAGGAGGGAGCCAGTGAGCAAACACAAAGAGAGACAGAGCATGAGCCAGATGCTGTTACAAAAGACGATATTGCGGCAGATCCCTTTGGCTTAGGAACACTGCATTGGATCAAATGTCCTGCTTCTATTTCAGAAGCCCATCAAAGCTGCATGGATACAACACTAAAATTCAACAATGAGCTAATTCTCAAGCTCTACCTGGAGTCTCCACGCGCCTGTAATGGTAGGGGTTGACACAGATGTCCTTCTGCTTGGAGCCGAAGGGGAACTCGCAGCACTCCAGGGCTTTGAGCTCGTGGTGGGACTGCAGGTCAGGCCAGCGCCACACCCTGCAGTAGATGACGTGGGGCAGGCCCTTCCTGTGGGACACCTGCAGCCTCCCGTCCAGCGAGCGAGGAATCGTCACACACTTGCCTGAAGAATTAACAAAGGTTCTGTTGTGTGCTTTGAACATATATATATATATATTTTTTAAGCTTTAATCATGATGCGACACATTAGTTACCATGGCGATTATTAAATCTGAATTCAGCACTTCCAAGGAAGTTAGTTTGTGTATCTAGGTTCAGCTGATTAAGACTTTTTGACATATTTTCAACATAGTTGATGATAAAACTATATCACATTTAAGGCTTTTAATATATTCTTTCAGACCTGCTCAAAATAGTATCTAGGCTGGTTT
>OMNW01010320.1:14246-28123 GCA_900303245.1 Selene dorsalis
GCCCGGAGCCTCCACTCCTCCAGCAGCCCCAGCCGAGCGCCACACAGCCACGGCGGCGTCAGCTTGGCTGGAACCGCAGTGCCTGCTTTTCAGATCCCTCCGCCTCCCCCCCCAGCCCCCTCCTGGAACTTTCCCAGGATCTCAGGGATTTTAGATGCAGGCCCCACAGCCACGTGCACGCGCGCACTCGTGCGTGTGTATGCGTGCCACCTGAGCCGTGCCCAGTGTCTCCACAACAGAGAGAGCCACTACAGCTGGCTCTAACTAACGAAGGCCAGGAAGAAAACACCCCACCTGTCTCCTTTCTCCAGATACTCCAGTGGATGATCTGACCTCACGAAACATGCTCACAGTTTGTTGTTTATCAGGTTAAATGAACGGGACAGGTTGTTCTGCATTAGCCTTCACCTTCACTGCATTTTAAGCGTTTGGTTGTTTTATCTATCTATCTATCTATCTATCTATCTATCTATCTATCTATCTATCTATCTATCTATCTATCTATCTATCTATCTATCTATCTATCTATCTATCTATCTGTTCATACAAACCTTTTAATAAGATATAGATAAGATAAGATATAATAATAAAGGAGGAGCAGGTGGCTGTCAGTGCAGTGATGATGAAGGTATCATGCAGTCATCAGTCACTTCCTCTGTAGGAAGTTACAACTATTTGACAGTGATGTGAATCCAAGATATTAGTTATAGGATAATCAATACTTTCATATATAGCAGGCTAAATCGTATAGTAATTTCAACTGAGACCTTGCAAAATCTGACAACAAATAACTCATAACTACATTAATAACTATTTATAACCCCACGTGCACGCGCACACATCTTACACCTGTAGCCGAATGCAAAAGTAAACATCGCGTGCATCACGGGATGTATCCTCAGCCTCCCTTCACCGGTTCACTCTCCCCAACGTCAGTGTGAAACGTTTTTCTTCTTTAAAATGAATCGAAGTTGTTTCATTATCTATTGTTGGGAGTCACACAGAGGGCTTTCTCATTGCGGATGGATACGATCCTTTATTGGGAGTGCCATGACTGGTCCAGTTAATGACGCAAGCCCGGCTGGCGACAGTGAGTCTACAAGTTTGACATTTTCACAGTTTACAGCAACTGCTGCGGAACGTAACAATACTCCCAACACGAAGTGAAACCACTCTGAGGATCACGGCTAAAACCTCGTGATTTTTTTTCCAACCACCAGGTGGATCAGCAAAATGCACCGCCGGGATCAAAGCGGCCCAGTGTGCCCCCCAAATAGGTGGTGGTGGTGTGTAGGAGCCGAGCGTTCCCAAAATGTGGTCCGAGGGCCCCCAGGGCGGCCGCGAGAGGATCCAAGGGCGAAATGATGAAAGTTATAAATGTTTTTTTTTTTTTTTTTTTTTTTTTTTTAACACTGTTGAAATACGAATAGCAACAATTCAGCCTAATGATGAGTGATTTATTCATGTGGCTGCTGAAAATCAGTTCAGTGTCATATATCAATTCAGATTCAGAGATGAGCCTATTTGTTTTGGCATCACGTTGTTGAAGTCAATCTAATTTCCTGCAGAAAAGCAAACTTGAATCAATAGGATTTATTCCTCATGTAAATCTCTAATCTGTCACCTTCTCACTGCACAGCCAGATTTTGATTCATGGCCCGGCTGCTCTGCTCAGACAGGCAGACAGACAGACAAGGCAGGGCACAAACAGGATGCTCACCCCGGGACTCCGGGAGGCCCCAGAGACATCCTCATCAACATGAAGTGTAGACCTCAGGCTTGCATAAGAAAACAGCTCAATGTAGAACTTCATTTACTGGAACCGCAAAAATGCTTGTTGGACATTTTCCAAGACGATGTCCACATGAGGCTCGGGGACGGGAAAAAAAGGACGACTTTGGCGACACATAATGTAATCCAGGTTTCTCCCACTCTGCTTCATGTCAAGGAAAAGCTGAACTCATGATAACACAACCCCATACCCCACATATAACTTTATATCGTTGATTCCAGCTAATTTCATTTCAGGATTTTAGCTGTTAAATCTAATTTTAAACCAAATTAAATAAACTGTAAGTAGAGTCATATTCTGCAGATTTCTACTAATGATATTTAACAGATATTTTCCTGACCCCGGTCCTCTCTGTAGAACGCCTGATAGAAACCCTATAGCCATCAATTTGAGAACCAGTGACCTAGGATGAAAGCCATCATTCACCGTTGCACTGTGCGCCCTCTGTGTTAAGATCCAGTTAAGATAGTGCATCTGTTAAATTTTGCAGTGAAAAATTACATTAGCAGGGTGATGCTTTGTGTCAAGGACAGGAAAGGGACGAGGAGACAGGAAACCAACTGAGAGACCATCAGGAGACAACCTGGCAAAGTTGTGAACGCTGTCGAGATGTGAAACATGGTGTAAAAACTCTGATTTTGTTTGATCCTGATACAAATGAGCACCATGAGAAATCAATGATTTAGTCATGCAGCTATTTGATCTCACTCGATCCACTCTAGCAATGCTTTAACAAATACTAAATCTCGATCACACAGTAAACCAGTTTAACTTTTCTCTATTTGCTTCCTGTCATATCATGATTTAAATCAATACTGATATACAAGGTATTAATTACATGGTCATGAGTTGGGCCCTCTCAGTGCTGCCAGGGCCCCAGGTCTGTAACACAGCACTGCTGCACTGCTGTTCTTCCTTCTTGGACTTTTAAACATCCTCAAACAAAATTTCAGAGAACTCAAATCATTTAAAAAAAAAGTGTTCACTGTAATAACAGGGCTGCAACTAACAATTACTGTCATGACCAACTAATGTGACGATGAAATTGTTGGTTAATTGATTGAGAGTACACCAGCAGGCCAAGGCTTGGAATATTAGGTTTACAGTGAACTCATGAAAGATCAAATTAGGAAGGGAACTTTTGAAAACCTTCAGTCATCAAATATTTGGAATTTTTGCTCCCTTAACTTATAAATTAATTATCCAAATACTTCACATTTCTGCCTGTCATCTACATAAACGAATTGTTGCTGCACTACTTTGGTAAATAATCATTTTCAAAACATAAACCAGTGACATTCTTTTTATTTGGATTCAAGTCATCCAGCCCATCAGCCCACAGCCAAGATTCCTTCAAAATACTAAGCCCCCCCCTTTTAAAAACCTCATTTACCACCTTCCAGTCTACCTGTCATAATCATGAAACACACATTAAACACTTCCCTCACATTTCCTACAAGTCTGTCTCACTTACAGCTGATTGGCCATGAAAATAAACATCAAGTAACTTTACAAATACACCAGTCATACAGACATCCTGTAAACCGTGGCAACAGAAATGTGCGTGTAACAGTGGCCATCACAAGCCAATATCTGATTTAAAAAAAAAAAAAAAAAAAGGCAGGACCACCAGGAGCCCACAACTGTGTCATTACTGCACCTCCGTGATGTTTGCAAAGACAAAACAATGAGGCATACTGTACTCTGCTCTTTGTGACTGATGGACACAGTTGTTAATCCCACCTCATTCAAAGGTTTGGTGGCCCTATCATAGGCTGTCTCTAGGATACCAGGGCCTGTCTGATTGGCTAGTCAGTCTTATGTGGAGACTCCAGTTTCCAGGCTCCGGTGATGTAGCGAAGGCGAATGAAAATCAGGTCTCGGCCCATCTGCAGCCAGCTCCAAAACGGGACCAGCTTGGATCCTGGCAGAGCAAACACACAGGAACTTAATTCTCATGTGATGTTTTTAATGGGACAAATGGTAGAAATGTAACAGTTTGTAGACATTTGATGCTGATGAGCCGTGCTGTAACACCATCACAAAAGACTTAATCACAGCAGTGCTCAGTAGGATTAGGAACAGCTGCTGTTAATGTGTCAGCATGGAAAACAAGCAACAAACACAGCAGGTATTAACATCAACAACATATAAATACTGACAAAAAGTTAAGTAAGGATTCACTATGAGATGACATTAAGATGATACAGATACTGTATTTTCAATCAGCCAATCATAGACTTGCAAACACAACAGAGATATTTATAGCCCTACAGATAGGTGGGACATAGAGGGGACACATGTCCACATATTCCATGAAAAACCTACCTTCTATTTCAGTCCAGTTGACGGCCACCTCTGCTATGGGGATTTTAAAACACTGGGCAATATACAGGAGCTCCACATCAAAAGCCCTGTGAGAAGAGAAGAAGTGAACTCATGCCCAAAAGTTGTTGCAGTAAAAAAAAAAAAAAAGGTTTTATTGCAGATTTGGAAAAAAAAGGTCTAATCACAAGTGATGGGTGTGGAAGTCAGACTTTTTTGTTACTCAGTATTAAAAACTGTAAAGAGCAGAGAACTACAACTGAATGTCTTAACACGTTTGTAGATTGTTGCTCATTTGCTCATTTTCTACTACAAGATTTAAAACTTTAGATAAGCATCTTTCCATCCTTCATATCAAACAAACAAGTGGTTGATTTGTTTTAAATACAACAGACAGATAAATTGTCAATAAACATTGGTTCCCAGAGAGAAACAGGTGGGCTCAATTTCCACAGAGGCACATGACTAGACCAAAAAAAAAGTATGTGGTGGCAGATAAAAAAACTGATACTGAGTCATCGTATTAATACACGATGTCTCCACAGTGTCCTTACCATCGCTCCACATGGAGAGAGGAGAAGGTCTTGATTGCAGCCTCACGTGTGAAAAGCTTGAAGCCGCACTGTGTGTCCTTGATCCCTCTCACGCAGAAGAACCACACCAGGAAGTGAAATCCATACATAAGGAATGTACGAAACATGGATCTCTGTGGCAGAGACACGGCAGCAGTTACGTAATGCTTAAACACACACAGTCTCCAATGCTGCAGACTCCTAGCACACAAAGAAAACAGTCAGTTACCTGAGCGACCGACTCTTGCTCCAGATGAGCTCTGGAACCACAGGAAATTCCCATGTTCTCCTAAATGTACAGACAGGGGTTTAAAGGATGGTTACACACTAACTGCCCTCAAGTAACACATGTGTCTTAATCAGAGCTACACAAAACTGCACAGAACCACACCGGTTTAGGGTTGAGGTCTCTAAGTCCGGCCTCCACTTTGTCAAGGTCAGAAAACTTTGTGGCTCCGTCAGCATCAGCCATCAGGATGACTTTGCCTCTGGAGCTCAGAGTTCCCTGTAGATGAAACGGAGATATAAAAAAAAAAAACATGTAAACAATAGAAATTAAACTTTGTATTATTGCTTTTGTGCTGCACTCAGACAAACTATGACAGTCTCACCATCCGGACAGCTCCTCCTTTCCCCCTGTTCTTTACCAGCGTCAGGACCCGCACTTTATCTGCTCCGTGCTTCCTACTGTACCGCAGAGCAACCTGACAGGACATCACAGTGTTAACTCAAAAAGCAAATCATTTTGAAATGTTTTGCTTTGACAAAATAAATTTCTTGCCAACATGAAAAAATAAAAGGTTTAAAATTCTTACCTCTGTGGTTTTGTCTTTGCTGCCATCATCAACCACAATAACCTCATAGGTAAAAGATGGGGTTTGTTTCTGCAGGAAGGAAATAACATGAGGGGTTTATTTCACAACAGGTACTTTTACAGTTGAATGATGCCACCTACTGGTCCCTTTGAGAATAACAGGCATAAGCATTTTCTTTGTTTCACCTTTCAAAAGATGATAGAGACACTTCTCTCAGATCAGTACCATAAATAAAAATTATTCTTGTCACAAACTGAAAATAAAGTTAGAGTTAACATTTAATTTGATACTGCTCATATGAGGCTGAGCACTTACCTGTCTGTTTTCTAAGTAGTCCATAGCTTCATCCAACATCACAGGCACTGCAATGACACAGTCACACACTTATAAGTGTCTACACAACTGACTGCAGGTGTAAGGTGAAATATGTAACTTGGACTGCAGCCATGGATGGTGTATAATTGGTCATTCACCATGAAGTAAACCGTGCATTGTGATTCATTTTACACCACAAACATAACTTAATACAGAGTAATCATTCATCCTATAACCTAAACATTTTACATGAATCCTGTGTATGTCACTCACTTCGGAGCTCCTCGTTGTAGGCCGGGATCACCACAGACAGCGCCCTGGAGTGGGGGTCGTGCAGGCTGGGAAACAGCTCCTTCTCTCCTGAGGGGGTGAGGAAGTATTTCTCCTTCTCATGGCGTGTCAGGTTCACCATACCTGCAGTGACGTGCGCTACAACAAACACCTGAAAAGGACATAATGGGGATGTTCTTACACCTGCCTTCAGGTACTAATGGAGTTTTTACATACAGGTAAGAAAACATTTCTCAATAGAGGATAACTGAATCGATGCATTTGATATTCTAGATCATGCATGTCAGACTTCTTTTTTCTTTTTTGGAGCAGTGTTTTAAATATATTTTTGTTGAATCACTGGATAAAATCAAATCAAATGCTTATCATTTTGTAAATCATGGCTGATTTTGTTTTACTACTTCTAAGAATTCTGTGTTGCTTCAAAATGGACCAGTCTGGCTGCTGCTGACGTTTTGGAGCTTTTCTTAGGATTAACAACTAAACTTAAGCTTTTATCAACAAAGGCAGAGGGAAAAGGAAGTGCCATAACACTCAGGTTCATAAAACCTCTAAGGTTCACGACTAGCATCAGCATCATATCGGTAAAGGGAAAACGTAAAGAGACAAAACCCACACTGCCAGGCAGTGGGTGCAAGACCCCAGGAAATGACTTAAGACAGCCTCTGTCTTACACTGAAACAAACAGGTCAGGACAGCACTCTGCTAACACAGTATGAACTTTTTATCATAGCTACTTACCACAATCAATGCTAGAGCTGCTAATGCGACCAAGGCTTGAACTATTTCACAGAGGCAGTCCATTTTCCATCAGGTGCCCCACACTCACTGGCAGACCACCACTCAGAGTGCTAGCTACAGAGCTAGCTCGTCTTCTCCTCGCTCTGCTCCGTGTCTCGCAGCCTGAACGTTGACTTCCTGAGTAGAAAATACTCGGTTAGGAGTTTGATGAGAGCACGGAAGCACTGAATAACAGACCCTATATTTCCATAACTCTGAGGGTGGTTCAATTGGACTCCACTTCCAATCACAACTGTACACAGAGGTGATAAGGAAGTGACAAGTTGTTCTCGACACATCATCAGTTTGAGGCAAGAGAGCACCGGGAGGCCCGGGGCAGCCTGCACTGACACCTAGAGGACGGGAGTGGCAACGACAGCTGGACTCATCCATGGGCAGGCTGTATCCAGACTGTATTACACTGTTAGTTTTCACAAGGACTACTTCTTCAGGAAAAACATTGTATACACTGTTTATTTAGTCCACTCAGTTTGTTTTGTGATTGTTTTTTGGCAGTCGGGAGTTACTTTCAGCAACAACTTGTGAAGAAATAGATATTACTGCCGTCGGGGTAGTTGGTAGTTAGACATAGTGGTTTATTCCTTATGTCCCCAACCTGGATAACGGGCACCCACAAAGAGTCACCACATAAAATTGACAGGTGTGAGGTAATTAATGGGAGAAGGCAAGGGGGGGAAAAAAATCGCATCTCGCTTTCTCCTGTCGGCTTCCGTAGTGCGAACTACGCTACCCACGTGGTTAATCAAAACATCATGGCGGCTGGTTTCAAGTAAGTTTGAAAAGACTGTGGCTTTTGAATCGAAAATAACACTTTGATGTCATTGAATGTTTGTTTTGAAGATAATTAATCATTAGAAATGATCGTCAACTGCTTTCAGAAAAATAAAGATTCACAATAAGTGAAAGATCTGGGTCCTGTTCTGCAGATCAGTGCTGCAGTTGTCATGTGTAGAATATATAGTATCATATTTATTTGACTGCTGAGGAGTTACTTAATGAAGTATAGCAGCAACAAACAGTCATTTTCGTCCGTGATGTAGGACCTTATCCCCCTAAAGCGACTTCTGAATTGTGTGAATACGAATTACAGAAGACTCAGCGGAGCTGTCATTAATTATAAATATATTTAAGACAGTTTCAGTATCTATTAACAAATAACTTCTTGTTTATTCACTCCAGGACTGCTGAGCCTCTGGAGTACCACAGGAGTTTTCTGGTCAGTGAGAATTCAAACACATAGCTGATGTTCAGATTGTCACTTTGAGTAAAGGACCACACTTTTCTATTTATCATTAATGTCAGTGTCAGCAGCCCAGTCACATCCAAACCTTACCTTTTCAGAAAGAAAACTGTCGGCCTGATGGACGGGAGCTGACAGAGTTCAGAACCACAACACTGAACATAGGTGAGACACAGTACTGATTTCTTATCCACGCTATAAATCCTGTGTTCCTGTGCTGTTTTTTGTTGTTGTTGTTTTTTTAAATAAACATGGAATCATTCTCTCTCTGTTCAGGGTCCATATCCACAGCAGATGGCTCAGCCCTGGTGAAGCTTGGAAACACCACAGTCATCTGTGGGATCAAAGCAGTAAATGTCCTTGAACACATCAGTAAAAAAAAAACACTACTGAAATGGTTTTGGAACAGATAAATAGATGTTTACTCATTTTTGTGTTTTTTTGTGTGCAGGAGTTGGCAAACCCTACAGTGGAAGCCCCTGGTAAAGGTTACATTGGTAAGTGCTGAATGAAAGCTGTGCTCACCATGTGTGTTCCTAATGTTATGCAACTTTGCATAATTAAAACATTCATGACACTATTGCATATTTCAGACTGTCAAATTGGCATTTTCTCTTTATGAACTGTTTATAGTTGGGAATTTATACGCTTTTCTCAGCTATGCAAGTTTCATCTTGTGACTGTAGAAAAAACATCACATTATCTACATTTACTGGAATTTTCACTGCATGTGCCTCAGCTTGAGCAGATATTGAGACTAGAAATACTATCTGTATGTCTGTAAGAGGTCAGTGACATAATCATATGATACACTATTAAGTGTACATCAACAAGGAATACATAGAAAATAAAATAAAATTGTAAGTTTTCTGAGGATCTGAATAAGTACACTGATAAAACAGACTGCATTACTGTCTCTGTCCTTGTTAGTCCCCAACGTGGACCTACCACCTCTGTGTTCGTCTCGGTTTCGACCGGGCCCACCAGGAGAACAGGCCCAGACTGCCAGCCAGTTCATCGCTGATGTAATTGAAAGGTGCAGTAGATTTGAATACACATCTCTCAAGGTTTCATCAGGTGTGTGTTAGCTCTCTTTATGCCTGCCAGTGCTTTTTGCTAAGTTTTTTTCCATATGGGTTTTGCAGCTCTGAAGTGATCCAAACAGAGGACTTGTGCATTGACAGAGGAAAGGTAAACTCAGATCATGCACACACACTGATGCCTGTTAGATTGTTGTAAGATGTTGAGATCATGGGTTCTGATGGTGCTGGTCCTGGTTGCAGCTCTGCTGGGTGCTCTACTGTGACATCATGTGTCTCGACTACGATGGGAACGTGTTGGATGCTTGTGTCATTGCCCTGTTGGCTGCTCTGAAGAACAGTATGTACTGTAATAAAAATGATCAAGTTCACTGTTACTGTAGCCGACATGACAATAGTAATCCCTCAGAGATCAATAATCTGTGCCTGACATTTAGTGTAATTGTAATATTTTGCAGCACAACTACTCTGTCTCTCACTCTTGTGAACCCATTTTTAACTGCCATGGCCACATATGATCCATATCTGTTTTGTAAGCTGCTTTTTATCAGTAATATTAACATTCAGCTTCTCTCTACAGCACAACTCCCAGAGATCACCATCAACACAGAGACATGTGCACCAGAGGTGAATTTAGAAAAGAGACACGGGCTGAATATTCACAAACATCCAGTTGCGACCTCTCTTTGTATCTTCGACAAGTAAGTGAATGACTTACACTTTGTCCTGCCAGGATAAAAACTGTATTCACTGTCCAGATGTGTGATCCTGGATCTGCTCTCTGCACAGCTCCATACTGATCGTAGACCCCACGGATGAGGAGGAGACTCTAGCAACTGCTCAGCTCACGGTGGTGACGGATGACGAAGATCGACTCTGCTCTCTACACAAACCAGGTCAGAATACACAGTCTGATTTGGTATTGATCACATCATGAAAAGTCATTAGGAACTCCTCAATGATCTAAGAATACAAAGGTTACATTCAAACTACAGATATTATACTACATTAGTCCGGTTTATCTGGGTATTTTGTTTTGTTCAGTTACTTCAGGGGGTTGGTAATAAGTTTAAAAATTGAGTTAAATGTATTGAAAAGCTTTTTAAAGACAAGATACTAAGGCTGCACAATTTGCAGAAAACTTTTTTTTTTTTTTTGCTTTTCCTTTTCACTTAAAATATGAAATAGTTTTTTGCGGGTTTTCCCCAAAATAACTACAAACATATGCCTCCATCTTGAAAATATGGTTTGTTGGCCAAGGAGCCTATGTAGCAACATAACATTTTACATTTATCAACAAAAACTTCAGCTCGTGCGATCTGGATATTCCTCTAGGCTAGATTGCGATTTCTATTTCACTATAACTGATTGAGCAGCCACTGCTTCCTCATTCTGTTACTGGTATAGTGGCTATTCATCCTCTGTTCGATGATAATATTATAAACAAACTAAAGGTGTATTCCTCAAAATCTAAACAACAAAAAATAACTAAATAATTGGTGATTAAATATTACAAAAATAACAAATAGCTCCAACAACTGATTTTTGGCATTTCTATTAAGACCATAGAAATCTTCTCTGGATTTTTTTGTGTTGTATTTCAGTGTTTGTGCTGTTATCACACATTTAGCGCTAACCTAGCCTGGAATTTTGCACAGTAAGTTATATCAGACAAAGTTGACTTTCACTGCTTGGATGTCAAGGACTGCAGCCCAGTTGCATCTGTAAACCTGACAAACAAATGTTTGAATGCAGCTCCTGCAGTGTGCAGGTGCTATTAACAAACCATACTGACTGTTGTATGAAGCTGAATGGACAAAAACATCACTGAATCTTTGCCTCCGGCTCAGGTGGGACGTCGCTGTCAGGAGAGAGGCTGCAGGAGTGCATCAACCGAGCAACAGCGCGACAGAGAGAGATCCAGAAACTCATCAACAAAGTCATACACAGTGTGAAGACAGCGCAATGAAGAGCCGCAGACGATGCTTTTTACCTAAAAGCTGTATTTTCCACTGTCAATATATATTCTTTTTTTTAATAACAATAAAACTGCTGACAAAGACTGCTTAAAAAATTATTTCTCAGTGTCCAGAAACGTCTCACACACACACTCAGTTGATGTCTCGTAAGAATACGCCCATGGCTCCTGAACTAATTAAAAGGAAACGCCTTTTCAAAATGTGCTGTACAAAAGCAGGTACACCTTCTTGCATGTTGATCTTGAGTCCTCGGTTGAGCCCTGTGCCGGGATTGCTAACAGAAGAAAGACTTCCAACAGACTGAGAGGTAGAGAGCTGCCCCCAGGCACTACTCCAAGATCAGATTTGCATTTTCACATGTAATGGTTATGTGGAGGATTTGGTGTCAATAAGCTCAGCTGGGATCCGTGCTTAAAGGGCAGTTTCTACCGTGTGTGTGTGTGTGTGGGGGGGGGGTTGGGGTTGGGGTCAACCAAGCAGAGGCACGAGGATCAGGAAGGCTCATGAGGAATCCTCTGAGAATGTGCATTCATGATCCTCTCAGTCCACAGGGGCCTCCACAGAGAAAAAAAAGTCTTCCTGAAGGGGCGACCTGTTATTGTGGAAGCCCACTACCTACAAGAACCATCTTTTTCTGTTTCATCTCAAAAAAATATCACTAAGGTTCTTTAAGCATAGGGCTCCCTGTTCTAAAACCCCCATCCTCTATGGTGGACACAGTTTTGGTTCTCCAAAACCTCTGACAACCATTACATACAAATTTGTCAGCTAGAAAAAGACAAACAGAAACAGCAAAAAAAAGTTTGTTTGTTTTTTGTCTGCCGTCTCCACAGTGAGGCAGACAAAGAGCACAGTATGGATCATTCATGTCCGAACGTAGCTGGGGCAGGATGGTTGGTTGTTTAGTGTGATTTAGGTCTGTCATGACTTTGGGAGTGGCTGTGGTGTGCTCCTCTTCCGCTTACTTCTTGGTTGGCTGGCGGTATGTTGCCGTGGTGCTCCCCCCTGAGGAGCTGCCGCCCCCATAGCCATTTGCTGCTGCTGCTGCATTTGGTGCTGCAAGAATTGCAACTGTCCAGTGCAGAGAGAGAGACGACAGAAACACAATCAGAGGCGACATCGGCACGTTGGCGTACTACAAGCAACATGATGCTCACTGCCATCAGTGGATCTAAGGTGTGTGTAAGCACCTGCAGCATGGTTAAAGAAACATTCGCTGGCATCAGTATTGAGCAGACTCCCTTACTGAAACTGGTATCAAGTCATATCTCACATAGTGTCATGGAATCTGTACTAAGTGGCATGGGTTAGTAAAGCTGAACTGAAGCCTGGTATGACATACAAGAGGAGTGTGCAGAGAAACATAGAAAAGTGGTTAATGGGTTGCAAGAGGAGGGGTTGGAGGAGGGAGGAAGAGGAGGAGCAGGAAGAGATACAGAATTGGGGGGAGGGTGTGTTGGTGGGGGGGGTGAGGCAGGATACAGTCAGGCAGCACCAGTGGCGTTCTGGAAGACACAATTATTGGCTGTGATCTTGGCAACGACAGACATGCAGCGTAGCAACCGTGCTTTCTGCTCAGAGTAAGTCAGCAACTTCAACTGGGCAAAACAACAAAAATAAAGAAATACATCTGTAACACCTTATGCTTCATGCTTAACAGTGTAACAGGCTCTCGTCCTCCTGATCTGCTGTGAGACAACATTAACATCTCAGCCTGAATCTCGAGTGCTGTGTAAGAACATGCCTCCCACTTCGACACGCTGTTAGTCGCTGCCCTGGGAAGTGGCGCAAGCTCTGGTGTGTGGGTCGCTTGCAGTAATGGCACTGCTGTGATCTTTGTCAAACAACATATTAATCAAACATACAACACAAGATGGAGTGAATGGTGTGGGTTTACAATAAAGAAAAAAATATTCCACAAGGAAAGTGGTGAAAATCAGACCTGGGTTGGTGAAGTTTTAATTACTACTCATTATGAGAAAATAATACACATATATATGAAGAGAACTGAATGAAATAGTAAGGATTTGGTCCAACATATGTCTTCATTTAACTGATGTGACTGGTTATACCACATGTTTGCAGAAGTATCCTTAAAATTCAGCTTCTTTGGGGGCTTGAATATATTTAAAGTCCAGTTTAATTTTACCCAGGTCTGATGAAACTTATGTGTAAAGAAAGATTGAGAAACTGTGTTTTCGAGACTTAAACACACAGCATAAAGCAAATTTATGTAGCACAACATACACCTGCCTGCTAATGAAGGCGTGGAGAGTTGGCTGGTGAATCTAGTCTCATGTGTTTGGCTCCTACAAAAAAATGTATATGTGTAAACAGATGTTAAAGTTGCTGTATTACTTGGATCTGTGGCTGGTGCTGCTGCTGAAGCCTTGGAGAAGGCAGCGGGGGCCCAGACCCGTCCAGGCCACAGCCCAACTGGGACAGCACTAAGGGGAGGGGGGCAGGGGGAAGGAAATGATGGCAAGAGGGAGAGAGAGGCAAGGGAATGGAGTAAAGTATGAAGAGAGAAAATGCAAATACAGGCAAAAAGGGGGACAATGACGAGGATGATGGGGAGGATACCAGGTGGGGAGGGGTTTCAGTGATATATAAAGGAAAAACATGAAATGGAAATCAGATAAGAGACAAAGAGGGGATATTGCAGGGAAGCCAACAGCACAGGTCATTTAACCACGTGCACAGAGAT
>OMNW01010320.1:28237-38962 GCA_900303245.1 Selene dorsalis
AGAGGGAAACACATGAGGGTGGGGGCAAAAATAACAACAGAGAGAAAAGAAAAAAGAAAATGTAGCAGAGAAGAAGGGGAAGTTGAGTCTCTCCTGTCAGTTGTTAAACGCTCCACTGAGAGGAACAATGGCTGACTTCAGTCACATGATCATGTTTGGTTACAGACTATGAGTCCTCATGTACAGTGATCACAATAATGAATACATTAGTAAATCTTATCTCATTAGTACTAGTTAGTGGCATGATGTCAACCTTGAAACAGGTCAAGGAACTGTTTGTGTTGGTTTAGTGTATTTAAGTGTGTGTCTGCATGTATGAATGGGGGAGGTGGTGGTTCATACCTGCTGTCTGTGGAGACATGAAGCCTCCGACTCCCAGGTTGATGACTGCTGTTTGCTGGTTTCCTAAACTTTGATCTGACCCCTGATCCCCCTGCAGAGAAAGGCAAAGGGGGCACAAGACTGTGAGGTCATCGCACACTATTACAAAGCAAGACGCAAAAGCACAAGATGATAAAAAGTTACGAGATACACGAAAAACATTATGTTTTCATTAGTGTATGATCACTTTAGACTAAAAATCAATGTGTTGTCGTTAGTTTAGCACGAGCATGTCCTCTTCCATGGAGCCAGCCATGCCGTGGTTTAATTCCTGGCTCCACTTGTTAAAGTGCTCTTGGGCAAAATAATGGCCCCTAACATATAATCAGTATATAATTGTGCATATGAATGTTGCAGTGTTAAGTACCTTGAGCAACTGGTAAGACTAGAAAAGTGTTATGTAAGTGCAGTATACTATCCATGTTTCTACAGTAGCCCAGAACAGTCAAACTTAACACTGCCTCTGCAGAGCCTTTCTCTTTTGTACCTGAATGCCACTAAAGGTTCACTCTACACACTTTAGAAAGACGGTGATGGAGAGGTATTCAGTTAATTGCAATACCCAACATCCCCACTAGATGCCACTAAATCTCTCACACTGGTTCTTTGAGATGCTTCTGCTACTGATTTTACTAGTTCTCCTCTGAGAGGCCAGCACAGTGGGGGTTTGGTCATTAGCTGGTTATGAGGTGTTCTGGCAGCGGTCACGGCTTCTCCTACAGTGCCTGCTGGAATGTATCAGCATAAGCCTGGCTCGGTTGGATTCTGGGCTTTTCTCCTATTATTCCATGCAGATTTGTTCAAACTTGCTCTTGTATGACTCAGAGCTTCTTGTCAGCTGTCATGAAGCTGCTCCATAGATTTTCCATTATTAGGTCTGGGTTTTAGCTGGGTCACCCAAGCACTTTCACATTCTTGCTCTCGAGCCACATCTGTCAACGTTACTGTTGGACTGAAGATCTTTGGCCAAATGTTTTTAGGTGAAGCTTACTTTCAGGAGTCTGGCTTCTATCAGGTAATGCTAACCTACAAACCTGAGCGGCTCTTGGTTCATTTATCACTACCCAACATGCTTTTTGTTGCCTTTATGTGCATGATTACGTGTAGACCTGTGTCTCACCGTCTCTCCCTGCTGTTGAGGACTGGAGGTGGCAGACTGGCTCTGCTGTGGGGAGAACTGGGGCAGCTGTTGCTGCTGCAGAGAGTTAAAGATGAGAGGACCAGTGGGGATCTGGGAATGTAAAACGCAAAAAGACACAGACACACACACACAAATAGCAGAGGAGAGACAGACAGGGAGGTGAGGGCGGGGGTGGAGAAAGGAGAGACAGAGGGAAAGGAAGGATGCACATGTAAGCAAAGGGGGACAAGAGCAGGGGAGACGGGGAGAATTAACAAAACAATCTAACAACACAGGGTAACTAGACCATCACTGCTATCACAATATCAAACTTTAAAGGGGGTATTGCAAGCAATGATCCTGAAATAAACTGTGCTTGTGTTCAGATCATCTCTACCATTCTGCTCTATCCTTTCACTGCCCCCAGCAAAGACTTTTACTGAGAGACTCTTTCCATTTCCAAAGGCAGAGGGTGGCACCAAATCATCCAGGGCATCACATACAAAAGATACATGCCTGTGTGGCACTGGAACAATGTGATGAAAGGATGTTCACTACATGACATATGCATTGTCGTTGCAGGAAAAAGTGTGTGTGAGGAAATTAAGCCATGCAGGTGATTCACACACAGCTCACTGCTATTTCAGGTGCCAAACGAACAATACCCAGTGCATGCAGCTAACAGTGGTACAGACTAACAGGAACAAGAGTCATACCTGCAGTAGGTTCAGAGGTCTCAACCCAGTACTGCTGTTCAGGCCAAAATGACTCCCTGCAGCAACAAATCAGAGTCAGTTACCACACAGGACATTTAACACTGAACACACATCAGTAAGAAGGTCTTATTTAGATCACACTGTTGCTGTATTTCCAGTTACTATTATATTTTCCTGTTCATCATCTGTAACTCTGGTTGGGTGGATTTGATTTGCTTCTTTTACTTTTATATAATCAGACTTGTTGAATATGTTTTTCCCTACAGAGGTTGAGCTCAGATGGAAATTTTTAGCCTGAGAAGGCCTGTCAAGCTCTCTGTGTAACATGGAGCTAAAAGTGGAAGAATTACATTTTAAGTAAAAGGTTCCAGGCAGAAAATGTGTGTTCAGCTCTCTCAAAATGTCCCTGAGAAAAACAGTTAATCCTCTTATCTTCCTGGTCAACTGCAAATTGCTGTAATTGTGCTGCAGGAACAGGATTGGTTAAATGGGATCCTACTGTTCCACCCACTACAGTGGGCTCAGAGGTCCCTGAAGCTGAAAGTCAGATTGAGATCTCCCTCTTACCAGTCTGTGCTGCAGACTGCATGGTG
Organism: Selene dorsalis; assembly: GCA_900303245.1. Lineage (NCBI taxonomy): Eukaryota > Metazoa > Chordata > Actinopteri > Carangiformes > Carangidae > Selene > Selene dorsalis. Next base: position 31,048 of record OMNW01010320.1, read on the forward strand.
GGCATCAGCCCTCCAGGTGGCAGGATTCCACTCAGGTTAAGGCCTGGACCCAGCATCGGGTTGGAGCCGCTCATCAAGGTCTGAGGACTGCTGCACAGACAGCACAGGGTTGCCATGAAGAGCGACAGTCAGCATCAGGTGGCGGTGTGGCACAAGAATCATCTATTTCATTTCTTACCAGACAGAGCTGACGACATTGATGAAGTTTAGCCCTGCAGGGTTGGCCATGACCTGCGATGATGTGGTTCCTGTGGTGATGGATGTGCCCATGGTGGGCAGGGGAATGGTCATGACGGGCAGAGGCTGGCTGAGAGCCAGTTGCTGCTGGGGGAAAGGCGTGAGGAGGGCTGGCTGCGACTGGCTCTGAACCATGGGAGAGTCCGATGGGGTGGGGGTCACCGAGAGAGGAGCAGCGAGGGAGTCTGTGGGATGTGGGGTGGAGCACGGCGTGTTGGTGGGTGTGGGAGTGGATGGCTTGGGGGTTCCAGACCCTTAAGGAGAAGAAAGTGAGTCAAAAAAGGAAGACGGTGATAAAGACAAGAAGCACTTTTCAGCAGGTGATGTTTTATAAGCAAAAGCTCAGCATTACAAAACTATAGACTCATTCTGCCAGCCCAGGACTTCATTCATTATTTTTGGCTTTGCAGGTTTAAGACAGTTATGATTTGGCTAAATTGAAGAAGATATTTCCAAACAACAGTGAAAAAGTTGTTTAAACTGTGAGTCTCTGATCGTGTCAAAACTTCATCCATTTTCCTGACGATCTGCCTGCCAGCTGGCTTTAGTTGAAATCATAATACTACAGGGAGAGGGGCTGGTGGTGATGCAATTTTCTGTATGCTTGTCAAGTTCCAGATTCCTCCCTGTAGTTTCATGCGCCCATATTTCTCAAGACTTGGAGCCTTGTCAAGGACATGTTTCACCGTTCTGTTCATTCAGATCTGGAAAACCTGAGAGCTAATGTGAGACATTCAAACACAACTGGCTCTCACAACTGTGGCCATGCCTGATGAAAGTGAGCAGCCCTACGGTTAAGTCACACTCAGCTGTACTCACTCTGCGAGGAGCCCATAGGGGAGAGGGAGGCGGGCGACAGCAGGCCCACCTGGCCCAGCTCCATGGAGTGCTTCCTGTTCAGAGACTGGCTTTTGGTTGGAGGGGGCGTAGGACACTTAAGTAGACCACTGGTGGTTTGTGAACTATATGGATTACCTGATGACAAACAAGAGGAGTCCACATATTTACTGCACTTGTTTTTTTTCATAAACACAGACCGTAAAACATCTGGTTAAATGCTTGTTACAGAGGGGATTTGTATTGAGTCTCCTCTGTGAAACATCTCCCTCTAACCGTGTAACTTAATATTTAAGACATTTGAAGGGCTTAGCTTTAGCAGATGTACCTGAGGAGCTGCTGCCTGATCCTGAAGGCAGTTTGATGGGAGGGGGTCTGTGCTTATTCCCTTTCACCAAAACAGACGTCTGGACTAGTGGAGAAATGCCATCACCCTGCAGATAGCATTTAGAGCAGCTTGTTAACCACAGTGCAGCACTTAAAGTAACACAAAAGTACAGTCATTTTCTATTTGAGTGATAAACCCAAGATGAGTGTCTACCTCATCTTTGCTGGGGGAGGGAGGCCCCTGTCCCACATTGACAGAGTTATGGGTCATCTTGACGACGCACTTCATATCTTTCTCGTACACCCCTTTATACTGAGTAAGAAACCTATGAAAAATGCATAATGCGAATTTTATACCATGCTCTCTGACAGCACATCCCTGGAAAGCATGACAGGATTAGCTTCTAAACACAAGAAAACATGGTGACTCACCGGTCTGCATCTGTCTTCGATCCTATGAGGAAGCTGAGAGAGAGAATGAGATGGAGAAGATAAAGATGAGTGCATTCAGAGAGGCGTTTTACATTTACTTCAGTTTCCTGAAACTGCAGTTTAGTGCTTACGGGGGATGTATGAGCTTTAGGTCTGTGCTGTCTTCCTCTGCCTTTGGTTCTTTAGCACAGTAGATCTTCCCGTACACCAACGGATCTCCCATCGACTGGAAGATTGACACCTTGGTCCTCTGCGCTTGGCCCCCTACCTCACACTCAAGAGTGTAGTCATCAACAACTTCCTGTGTAAATAAAGACAATTGACTGAAAAAGGGAGAATACATTTCTGTGGTGTCATGTGACCGCAAATGATCGAAAACAGGGAGAGAAAAAGAACGAAAAGAGCAACTCGGGTGAATTCCAACTGCATAGACAAGGGGTGGACATTATTTTAATATGCTGTCACAAACATTAATTGACTCTCTGGGAAATTACCCTTGCCTCATGACCTTGACTGTGCTTTGCACCACCTGTTTCAGGGCCCGGCACCCAGAATATATTACTCTTTGCTTCACTGCCTTTCATTAGGGATGAGGTGTTCTCAAATTATGGGAAAGAGAGTCCAACACCATTTATGGAGAGAAGCAATGCTCTGGACACACTCTCACTGCAGTCCAGTGTGGTCTATTTTTCCAGAATGGCAGAAGCATGTGTGAGATTCAGACCTGTTTCACAGTTACTGCAGCTTTGTGGTTGAGAAAAATGGTATTCATGGCTGATCATCAAAAAGGCATCTGTTTGAGGCAGTGCAGCCTTTTAGGGAAAATCGTTTGTGCCCATACATTCATGAGAATAAGAATTTGGCTTAAGGTTGCAGATCAACAAAGGCAGTTTAGGAGCCAAGATCAATTTTGCTTTGTTTCCAGTGCAGTATTATGGGCTGCACTCACCAACCACTCCCTGCTTATTTCTGATAGCAAAGAGCCATCATTGATCTCTACCCTCAGAGAATGTTAATACTGCGGCTGTCACACTTACCTCAGCAGGCCAGATCACAGTAGTGGGCTGAGAGTCTTCCAGCTGCAGGGATTTCTCCACCACAGCATACTTTTCCACCTGGTGGAACACATAAACAAATCCATCAGGTTTGGTATGCGCCACATTATGACTGTCAGACTGTGAGCTGAGTGGGTTTTAAGTGGCGTTGGTTCAAATGTTTAAGTGACAGTGTTAAAGAGGAACGCCGAGCTACTCACATCAATTTCCTTCGGTACAGTTAGTTGGCAGTTGTTCTGCTTCCACATGTCAACGCACTGCAAGCGACAACAGACGAGAGGCCAGGACGAGATCAGTGCAGAAGAACAAAGAGGGGGAAGGGCAAAAACATGAGAGAGCATATAACAGCATGCATTGACCTTTACTGTTAAAGTGTAGGAGATTTCCCTAAATAGTGGTTGAAAGGGATGATGCAATACTGAAACAAGGGTTAATCCTCACAGACCCCCATGTTACAAACCTCAACTTTACAGCAGAAATAAACATGTTTACAGCCTGGTACATAAAATGGGTTTGGTCTCTATGGTCTCCTTCATGACAACTGCACGAGGGTGAATTTTATATAACCCACTTGTTAAAGTTTTATTAAGGCTTAAAGTTCTGAATAATTGAGGGTGTGAAGCTTTGATTGACAGGTGTGGGAGTGTATGCCTGCCACAAGCTGGCATGCACACAAGCCTCAGCTTCATATGTGCCCCGCCTCCCTTTTTGCCTATTTGTGGATAAGTCTGTGGTGGTTTACGATGGCAGAGGTGAGACACACCGCTCATAGAGGCTATATTCATCTTTTACGGTTCATGGTATGTACATAGTGTAGATATGTTTGTCATATCATGGGGTTTTTCTTCTACTTACGTTTCCGATCTTTGAGATCTTCAGGTCTATGACAGGAGCAGGTTTCCTCTCCTTCCTCCTCTGCAGGTAGTCGTAGAGTCGTAGCTGCGGTGGCATGGGCAGATGGGACAGCTCCTGCTGCCTGTTGAGTGCAGCTCGGGAGTGCCTCCTGAAACACCTGCAGCCCAATCAAACAAGAAGCATGAGTCTGCTGAATGCTTTCGTTTCACTCATCATAATGTCATTTTTCATGTCTTTCATTTCAAAAAAGAAAAACATGCATAGCTTTTTCCCTGGCATGGCTGTATTCAAAGCGAGCAGGTGTGAGAGTGAGCTCTCTACTCTACCGTTTCATGGAGCGAGTGTTCATTTTCTGTTTGTTGTAGAGCAGGCGGTTGGCTGTGCAGGTGACAGAGATGGAAGGATCCAGGCACAGAGGTTCAGCTGTGGCCAGAATCAACTGACTCTCCAGCTGCAATTTGTCATCCTGTAAAAAAGAAAACATTTAAAAAAGGGAAAATCAGATGCTATTAAACACCTGTGCAATGTGCTGATGCTAGAAGGAGTCAGGAACCATGAAGGAGCAAACTGTTACTGTTGTGATCATGTACATTTTCATTCGCTAAGCAACCGTACATTCTTGAATACATGCTTGAATAAAAAATGAGTTAAACATTTAAAAATACAGCATGTTGTAAAACACAGTATGTAAGAGAAAAAGGACCAATCAGGACAGTGAAGTGTCAGTTGGGGCGTCTATTACAAAATCATAAAACTTTACCTGTGTCCACTTATGATGGTCACTGGTCATGGCATGCACATCACAGATCAGAGTCTAGAAGACAAAGAAGATACAAACAAGTCAGCTTTTCTGTGTTTATACTTTTTCACTGATCCTAGTTGAAAATCTTATGCTTGCGCAAACACTATTCTCGTCGATTCTCCAGATATTCTGCTGTCTACCTGCATGGTTGGTCGCAGCAAGACGTGTCTGCTCTGATACGTGGGCATCTTGGTATTTCCAGACTGCCTGTAGTCTCTCACTTCTACTATTACACAGCCACAGTGGAAGATGTTCACCTGAGACACGAGACATATGGTGGGTGTCAACCAACAGATGGATACTAAATGAGATTATTAGGCAATAACCATTAAGAAACCCCAGTCAGTACATTTGAAAATCTACATGATTTATGCATATATCCATCCCTAGATATGCATACAAACCTGTGATTTCTCCAATAGGTCCACCAGGATAGGAGGCAGCTCCTCAGCATCTAGGTACTCCAGCAGCTCTCCCTCTTCGTATGGCAGACGGATTGTTTCAGAATCTGGACAGGAACACATATCAATGTTGCAGATAAGACGGTTGTGTTAAAGAGACATGGAAAAAAAAAAGCTGTGTGGACCGCTGGGTGGTAGCAGGCTTCTCTTACCAGATCCATTTTTGCCCCTGAGCATTAGAGAGTAGCCTTCATTGCCAGGGTACAGGTTGACCACCAGACATGATACAGACTCCTGAGACACCAGCTTCTCTAGTAGATTCACATTTCTCCTCAAATTCTTTGGTAAGATGACAAACAAAAACACAAATAAGACACCACACCCCAATATTAGTAATAAAACTTTCAGTTATATCCATGGTAACTCTACTATGAGTAAAAGTTAGTGTTTTAATAGACATTAATGGACACTCTCACCATGTAAAATCTAATTAGCGGCAGGTTTGTACTCATATACAAACATGCACGCCAAAAGTATTAATATTAATCAGAGACGATTACTATAAATACTTTAGTGAAAGTGGATTTTATAGTCCTACTGTTGAGAAGCAGTATATAAATTATGTTTTGCAGAAAATCTAAGCTGATTACACCCTAGGTTTATCAATCAATCTGATTATTTCTACATCATTTAATTGCCTAATGCAGTTAACACACTGTAAACAAAACAGGGGCTAACTCTGACACTCAGCTCTGATCCCATGGGTATGGAAAAAAAAGACAGTGGCGAAATTGTACAAAGAATTAAAGCTTTACTCCTAGCCTCCCGTGCATTGACAACCTTTCATGCAGCTGCTAGATATGGTGTGCGTGCATGCAGAGAATCCACTATCAACAGTTTAATGTCCCCCCCCCAAAAAACACATGCGGCTCTAATTACCAATTCATAACTAACAGTCTGGTTGCATGATACAAACCTTTAACTCTGGCTCCTTCTCACATTCCTCTATGTACAGCTCATAGAGCTTCTGATACAAACTCTTCCTCCCGCCAGATGAAAGTCTTCTTTTGGCTGGTCGTTGTCGAGCACTTTCAACAATGTACTGAGTAACAGATAATACCATGCATTTAATGACCAGTGGAGCAGAATAGTGTATGACTAACAGTCAGGTCATCAAGATGGTGCACAGAGATACATGTGAGTTAATGCAAGTCATTTCTCAGTCTATACAGAGGCACATCACATTGAAATAATTGCTCTTACCTCGGCTCGATCCAATGCATATTCCAAAACTTGTTGCTATGGGGAATAAGTGAGGGGAAAACATATCAGTCACACTGTGAATTCCTTAATCGGTATAAAGAAGCTGTGTGCAAATCCCTGTGAAAGATGATGGTGGAATATTGAATGTGGTACAAAACATCAGTGTGTACAGCCACACTGGATATGTAGGGATGGATGAGCTGAAGGAGATGAGACTTACCATTGTGGTCCACCGCCAGCTGTAAGGCGAGTGACGGTAGACGACGCTGTCCTTTCTGCCCCACACTGTCACCTTCCTATAGTGACCATTCACACCCTGCACAGCGACACAGCACACGCGTTTCACGCAACAAGGCCAAACAAACGCAGGTCATAGATACAAACACAGATGCAGACACACTCTGGACGGCTGGCGGGTCGTTAGGTCAGGGCTGATGCCAAAGAGCCTGGCTGCCACTCAATCTAATGCCACATACAAACAGCTAATAACACTAATGAGACGAAACTGTTTACTCCTGTGTTTACATGTGTGCAAAGTAAACACACACACTATGTGTCTCGGAGTTGCGAAAGCCGGGTAGCTACGGTAAGCGAACTCCGGTGAGTGAGAGCGCAGTCCAGAGAGTGGCTGAATAGCAACAAGCTCGTTGATGCCTGACCGTTGAGGCTAACATGGCTAACCTTAGCATGCTAGCCCGTTCCTGGTGGGCAAGCTGTGAGTTACCCGCTACGCTAACGATGTAGCGCCGTCTGAGACACACACCAACAGAGCGACGTCAATCTCGACGAACGGGATGGACTTGCCTTGTAGATTGCATAGCGGTCGACTGTGGCTCCGGTTCGTGAAAACGAAATGAAATTGAAATATCGGTGTCTTCATTGAAAAAAAGTCGGAGCTGCAGCCATTTTCTTCCAGTGTGACAACAACAACTAAACTTCCGGTTTGAGCGGTGGTGGGCGGGGCCTCGTCGAATGCCTACTTTACATCCCGACGGATACTTGATCGACAGCTGCCTGATAAATGGAGACAACTTTATTTAGCCTACACCGTCAAATCAACTAACTGTTTATACAAATAAAAAGACGTAGCCCCTGCAACAAAGAGACATGAAAAAGAGACCTTATCTGATCTGCAGGAAAAGTGGGTGAAACAACCAAAATCAACTATGTCCTGTTTGCATGCTCTTCTGACTAGCAACAAATGTAATTTGCATTTTGTGTATTTTCATGCATTGAGATTTTTCATGGCACATGTGTTATTAAATAGGTTACTTTGATGAAGTGCATTTGCATGTGCTTTCTTAAGCTGCAGCACACTGAGCTCTCAGGGCCACCACACATCTACAGTAAACAGAGATCATGTCTTTAATCAACACTGCACAGCAAATCTGGGAGCAACAAATATGAGTCCAGCATGAAAAACTGTAGACACTGCACAGACAGCAGGGTGAAAGGAAGGTTACTTGTGGGCTCAGAGGCTCATTTTTCCCTTTGGGCTATGGCAGTGATTTGGTCACGCTTTACCTAAACATATGACAAAGGTGGAATTCCTTCCAAGGAGTGTAAGTATTCTGACAAGTACACTCAAAAAAGTCACATGAAAAAAGAGAGCAAGAGAATGTGCCTGAGTATCTTAAATGTATTTCTATAATGTAACATATTTTGGTACAACCACTGTAATGTGTGTGTGCGTTTTTTTTTTTTTT